>PVKS010010970.1:0-58264 GCA_004027875.1 Aplodontia rufa
CCTTCCCCTTCCCACTATATCTCTAAAAAAAGTATTAGGTTGTAAAGCATTACATCTTATCTGGATTTAACACATGCTAATAGACCAACTTTCTCATTGTCCAGGGTCTAGTCCCCACCTCCACAGATGAGTGGAGACAATCGACCCTTAGATCTCTGGGTTAAGCTGATTTTACTCATCATGATCTCTTCCATAGCCACCCATTTACCTTCGAAGGCTGCAATATCATTGTTTCTAATTGCTGTGTAATATTCCATGGTATAAATGTACCACAGTTTTTGGATTCATTCTTCCAGTGAGGGACATCTGGGTTGTTTCCATAGCCTAGCAATAGTAAATTGTGCTGCTATGAACATCGATATTGCTGTGTCACTGTAATGTTGACCCTGACTTTTGAAGAGCCCTGACTAGTTGTTTTGCAGAATAGGGAGTGCAAAACATAGAATGTAGATGGAGAAAGTACTCATGGGCCTCAGGCACAATTTGAGAAGTAGGTTCAAAGAACAAGATGTAGACTGTGATTGGAAATGATGTCCTGCATTTTGGCAAGAAAACTGCAGGAGGGGTTACATCTTTTAAGGACAAGGATTGAGGAATAAGGAATAACATGTTGATCTGTCTTATTCCTGGGGATGCTGACCTTGCTCACGAGTTAAGATACCTACAGATTTCTCACTGTCAAAGTCATTATCTTCCTGTTTGTAGTTAAGACCCATCTGGGGGAAGATACTTTGGCACTACACAAACATTCTGTTTCTCCTCAAAGGTTTGTGCACTGATTTTTACATCCATTGGTAGCTCCTGTCTGCAATAATTAATTATGATTGTGGTAGTTGCCTAATGTAAATTTTGTATTTTTTCCCTTCCTTCAAATTCTACCCTACGAGGTTTCCCTAATTTAAACATGTCTTTGCTTATTTTTATTTTGTTATTACTATCTGTGGAGGCATAAACTGAATACCAGTTTTATTCTATTAGCTAAAATATAGTTGTATAAACTTTTATTTTGTTGTTCAAGATGTTCAAATTGTTCCAGCTTTGGCCATTAGGAGTTCCACCTGTTTCTTGTGACAAGTCCTATCCTTTTTTGAAGAGTTCCTTATCTTCTGGAACCACAAGATGTTCCAGACTCATCCTGTATTTTATTTGCACCAGCTCTGGAACCAATTCATCTCTGAGCAGCTAAGGGACCTTTTATCAAACATTATGTTGTTGTTTTATAGTGTTGGGGAGAGAACCCAGGGCCGTGAATATGCTAGGCCTGAGTTCTACTCCTGAATCACACCCACCCCCCAGTTTCTCTGTTTTAGTATAATCAAATTTTAGTAAATGTTTAAATTTCCCAGATGGTTTCTTATAGCTGCTTTAAAAAAAATTCCCATCTAAGAAAAGCCCATACATTGCATTTGGTTGAAGGCCTTGCAATTCATTTTAATCTCTTTGCTTTATCTTATACCTACAATAAAGTTCATGAATGGTAGGTAAATATGTTAATTTTTTACCAATGCACACATTATATAATCTCCATCAGATCCCAATATAGGGCATGGTTAGCCCCCAGGGGCCTCCCTCATACTGCCTCCTAGTCCATACCCTCAGGTGTGGACCCTCTGTTCTCACTTCTTGTGTTATATATTTTTTGCCTAAATGGCATAAATGGAATTAAGAAGACATGGGAGAAGCTCCTCATGATCATGAGGTAATCAAAGACTGGTCAAGGAAGGGACACAGAACACTAGCCAAAAAGAATAGAGATGAATTGGGTCCTATTAAAATTAAGCCCCATTTGAGTACTTTGTGGCCCAAGGAGCCTAGAGAGCCCTCTCAGGCAGGAGCTCTCTTACAGCCAATAGGTGGCGCTACAACATGCCGAAGATGGCGTACTAATTATGGGGAGGAATAGTGTGGCGCTTCCAAAGCCTTTCCTGGCCAATATTACATGCCAATTTGGGGCTGGAGCGGTAGCTAAGTGGTTATGGCGCTTGCTTGTCTGGTATGCACAAGGATGTGGGTTTGAACCACGTACACAACTAAGTGTTGGAGCAATGGAAGCCACAGGAAAAACAATAAAATTGATTCTCTCCTTCTCTCTCTCTCTCACTGTTCCTCTCTCTTAAAAAAAAAAATGCCAATTTAAACTATCTTTGTTTCTTCTATGGTTAAAAATCTGAGATTTATAAATCTAAACAAAATAAACCTTTTCAGACTGGGTGACATGTACGATCTGATGCCAAGAGAGCAACAGCCAGTCCCATAGTAACTCTGGGGCTTTACAGTGTGTGTGTGTGGGGGTTTCTCAAGGAAAATCAGGGTACCCTCCCCAGAAAAAGAAGGGATGCCAGGCAGGTGGGAAAAACAGACACCCATTGTTAAAACCACCACATGGCACAGTGGTGTAATTACTAGTCTGGAGGGCCACAGCGGTCTTTTTAAGTGCTCTTCTGTAAGGCACAATGATTTAAGGGGTCTTCGTATCCTTCCCTTCATACCTTCATAATGAGGCAATAGCATGTTTTGATTTGGTGAGAGGCAGGGCAGAGTTCAGAACTCCCAGGGGGGCCCCTGACAGGGGCACTGCATGGCACAGGACACTGAGTATAGAGTGACCCGGGCAAAGTTTGCCACTTTAACTCATGTTGGTCTGCACTGAGTCAAACTTGAGTTTGCTTTCAATTCTGGAGAGCCTGCACTGTGTGCTTCTAATGGCATTCCTCTGAAGAGCTACATACGCTTATACTTTGAATTTCCACAAATTCTTTAAACATCTTCCCTAACTGCCATGACTTTTAATTGCCTGTTCCATTAAGCCAATTTCAGCTGGATGATTAGCTACATATCATTGCCAATGAGAAAATTCAGGTAAAAGTGCTTTGAAAAGCATGGCATTCTCAACCTTGGCTGCATGTGGAAATAACTAGGAGTGTTTTAAAAACACTGATTTCTGCAGTCCATGTGCAGAGATAGTGACTTGACTGGTGTGGTTGGACTAAGGATATGTCCCCCTGTCCCACCCCACATCTCCCAGCTCCCAACATACAGGTAAGGGTGGGATTTATCTGTGTGGATGTTCTCACATTTTGGCACCTGCTAAAAGTTCTGGCCTGGCGGTTACCCTTTGAGGACATTAGCTCTGTGTTGGTCAGCTTTCTGTCACCATAACAAATACCCAAGATGATCAATTTATAAAGAGAGAGGGTTTATTCTGGCTCACAGTTTTGGAGGTTCTAGTCCATGATTGGTCCTACTGTTTTGGGCGTGTGGTAAGGCAACACATTATGGCAGGTGCACGTGGCAGAGCAAAACTGTTCAACTCATGACCAAGGAACAAAAAGAAAAAGAAAGAGACTGGGAACCGTGATCACCTTTGGGACACACTCAAAATGGCCTAAAGATCTCCTGGTAGGCCCCACCTCTTAAAGTTTCCCCAGCTTCCTGACAGCACCAGGATTGGGACCAGGCCTCTGCCATGTGGACCTCTGTAGGACATTCCAGATCCAAACCATAGCAGGGTCTAGACCCTGTACATCAAAAATCTCTCCTAAAAACCAGGAAGACAACACAACAAAACAAAAGAGTTCCTTTGAAACCTCTGGGTGGGCCCTGATTTATAGCATTGGCCAATTCTGTGATGCAAATACTTCAAGTGTGGATGATTCCAAATTATCAATAGTTTAACAACCTGCTCAGAAAATTCCTAACCACTTACAAACTGGCTTTCAAGAGTCAGGAGGAGCTCACTGAACCCATCCACATATTTCGTTATGGTTTGCTTTGTTCTCTTTTGTTTTGGGAAGTGGGTAGTCCCAATTACAGGGTCAATACTTATTTCTTATGATAGTGACACATCATCTGGCATAGTTCTAAAAAGTTCTTGTATCGGAAATTTAGTTCCCAAAGACATATATTAATGATAATTGGAGGTGGGGTCTTTGGGAGGTGAATTAGGATCAACTGAGTCATAAGGGTAGGGACCCCCATGACAGCATTAGTGCTGTTATAAGCAGAGGAAGAGAGAGACTCAAGCTAGTACACTGGCTCTGCCTGGCCAGGTGGTGTCCTCTGCCAAGTTACTACTCAGTGAGGAGTCCCTCATCAGATGCCAGCACTGTACTCTTGGACTTCCCAGCTCCCAAAACTGTGAGTGAAACAAATCTCAGTTATTTATAAAGCATTTGTCAATGTAACAGAAAACAGACTAAGACCCTGTTCAAAAATTCTTGTTTCCTGAAAAGCCAACTGAACGTTCAGTGAGTGTACCAATCATCCCCTTTCACCCAGATCTGCTTCAGAGTGAAACAAAAGATAAATAGGAGGTGAGTGCTGGGTGGGGCCAGTCATTCTAGGGTGAAGTCCTCCATCCAGCACTTACAAGCAGTGCACAACCGTGCGGCCTTCACCACCGTTGTACTCCTCCTGCCACTTGTCCACCTGGCGAATGAGCTTCAAGAAGGAGCGCTTGGATACCGGTGTGTCCCTGTACATTGGCCAGCCCAGGAACTGGAACTGCTGTACCATCCGATATCCGTCCTGGGGCTACAGAGAATCAGGCAACCACCAAGGAGTGGAGAGAAAACAGGCATTATTTACTTCCTTGGATTCCAGTGGGAGGATTCCACCTACTTGATTTTCACATCAAAGCAGAACATTATGAAATTAGAGTCCAGCCAGCAAATAACAAAGGCAGCTTCTATAGACTTGAAGAGCTAAGATTTTTAATCTCAAGCAGTAATGTTAAAAAAAACAAAAACAAAAACCCTACAGGTGTTTACAGTGACAGACCACAGACAAAAAAGTGTGAAGCAGAATACTTAGCATTTTGCAAGAGCCCAGTGAAAAACAACAGCATGAGGTCTGAGTGCATCATGCCTTATGTGGGAAAATAGCTTTACTTTAATTACAGGTGAATTCAACATAAAGAGTGAATAAGAACCTGGAGATATTTGTGAGCACAATGTGATTTAGATTACACTGTGCTTCCTGTGAGTATGATATGGTTTTGCTTATTAGTGTGTGTCCTGCTAAGATATCAATAATCAATTTATCTTTAGTCCTAATTAAATGGAATTACAGGAATCACAAAAGTGTTAAGAGTTTACATTAGAAAAGTGACAACAGCTTTAATCTGTTATGGCTAAATCACTTGGACCCCATGTGGCTTCCAGCAGCATCTGATGCATGCTGGGTACTCACTTCTCAACATGTTTTCTTCACTGGCTCTTCTTTCTCCTCACCCCTCTCTCCTCCTCTGTCTCAGTGCCTCACCCCCCTTTTTTCCCCAGACCTGTTGCTGATGGAAGCCTCCAGGCTCAGGCCTGGGGTCCCTCTCTCTTCTCTCTCACTTCATAATTCCATTCATTCTCATGGTTTAAAACATCACCAGTAAATTGGAAGTCTCAGTCTCCAGATCAGACCTCTCTCTCTGCTGAGTGTGTCCTAAAAAGTCCTATCTGATATTCCCATTTAGGGCTCAAATAGTCATCTCAAACAACCAAGGCTCAGTGAATGGGCAATTCCATTGTTCTAGTTCTCAGGACAAAAATCTTGAGGGCTACCCTGGAATTCCTGGGATCCTACTGGTCTACCTTCAGAATTGTCCAAGTTTCTCTATTTCTCCAACTGTCATACCACTGCCATTTGCCATCTAGTTCCTTCTCACAAACTCCTGATAGGTGTCTCTCAACACAAAGTCAGAGTGCCCCTTTCAAAACTGTACCAGGAGGTTCTTCTAATGAAAACACTCTAATGGCTCCTTATCTCCTTCCAAGCAAAAGCTCAATGCTAGCAGTGGCCTGTGAGGTTCTGCAAGATCCCTGCCACTTCATCCAGTCTGCTCCTCTGTACAGGACTCCACCAGGTCCTCTTGCCTTTGCTTCAGTGCCATGGCCACACCAGCTTCCCACTCTACCTGGGAGTCACCAGGTACAGCTCTGCCTCAGGGTCCTTACCTTGGCTGTGACTTCTGTCTGGAAAGCTGTCTTTCCTGGGAGCTCCATGGTTACTCCTGAGGGCTTTGCTCACATGGCACAGTTATCTAAAAAATTGACCTGCTCCCCACTTGGGTGTAGCCCTATCACTTTCTACTCCACCCCTACTTCTTGGTCCCATAAAATGTATCACAAACTGAATACATTTTTATATTGGTTCTATCTATTTTCTGTCTTCTGACAAAGAGTCTTTGACCAAACATAAATAAAGCTTCTGAAACTTCTCCTAAGCCCATCTGAGTACTTTCTTATAAAACACAATTTTAACAATTCCTGCTAAATCAATTGTACAAGACCCCCCCCCACCAGATCTGCTCATTCTCAACATCTGATCAGGTCCCTCAGCCTCTACCACCCACCCCCAGGTGATTTCTGATCATTGTGGCCTGTCTTCAGCAATAATCCTCCTTACCGTGATGCTTCTTCTCGGTAACTTTCCGTTCACTGGCCTCACACTGCCCCTTGGCTATTCATCCTCACTTGCCCTGCTGCATTAAGAGTTCCAATCTTTGTCCCCTGCTGCATGACCCCATTGCAGTGGCCCCTGTCCCCATTACAATGGTCCTGAGTAGTCTTCCTTCCTGAAAGTGTCACTGAATAACTTTCTCTTTAACATTTTTCCTGATAGAATATAAGCTCAATAAGGTCAGGGCTCTCAGACCCATTCCACACTCCTTGAACAGTGATTGACACAGAATGGGTATGCTAAAACTCAACGAGCAACAACATGACAAAAGCACAGTAAGAAGCATTACTGGCCCTGACTCTTACTCTGGCTGCATTATAAATACGGAATATCCTGCTGATGATGTCTTCTTCTAGGTCAGCAGACACAAATTCCACCTGGATGGGGCCATGCCTGTGTACTCCATTTTCTGGCCAGTACTGTGGACACAACTGAATTCAAAACATAGAAACACAAAGAAATAAATTATAAGAATACATTTAACAGTTTGGATAAAGTCAGTATGGACATTCAGTAAGTTTTAAGACTTCCTCGAGTCCCTTCCTTTTCTTTCCATCTTTTCCTTCCAATAAGTAGACTTTAGGACTTTCTTGTCTGCTGATTCCTCAACTCCACCTGTCCTTCTGTGACTTTTTTCTTCATTGTCTCAGGAAGCATCTGTAGCCATGACTAATTCTGCTTTCCAGGGTAGGCATAAGGATCTGTTCCACGCATTGCTTCCTAAAGTCTCTCCTGCTACTGAAAGGTCCCCATAGGCCCTGGGGAAGATGCCATTAGCTGTGAAGTTGAAAACATTTAAACCAGCACATGTACCTGCTAATGCCTGAATTTTCATCCTCCCCTGATGGGCTTTTGGAAATAAGGCTATTTTGTGACAAAAAGTTTAATTATTGAGGTGCATTTCTGTATTTTGGTTTAAGTCCTCCCAACCTAAGATCTTGGAGACCTGGTATCATAAGAGCAACGGCTTTGCTATTTTACCTGGAAGCCATTTTGCTTAAAAACATTGTTTATAAGAATATAAAACCCCTTAAATTGATGCTACAAGGTAGCTAGAATATTTGCAAAAAGGAAATCACAACTAAGCTAGCAGGAGCATTTGGGGCATGGTGGTTTAGGAAAGGGGTTCTTGCATTTGCCACTGCCCCACAGTCTTACTAAACTTGAAGATAATCGGTGGGAAGAACCTCTAAGATCTTTTTGAATCATTTTTTAAATCCCTGAAGCCTTAATAGGCATTCAAACTTCAAAATCAAACTTCTGTGGGGACTTGTATTCCAGTGACTATTTTGGAATTGTGTCTAACTCTAATATTTCTGATTTACCTGAAGGGAAGATGGCTTATGGTAAGGCAAGAGGGGAGCTACTTCATTACTTTCTAACCTGTTGCTATGGAACCTAAGAGCAGATGAAAAACCTATTACCTCATTATACACAAAATGATGTACCACAAAAGGAGAATCCACTGGCTGAATTTCTTTCTTTCTTTGTTTCTTTTTTTTTTTTTTGATGACTTTTATTTTCCAAAGGATCTAAAAATCTCACTGTTGATTTATGTCCAAGATTGCAAGGCAAGTTCTCAGTTAACAGTGGGTCAAGAGAAATAGCATCTGTCTCCATTAGAAACAAGTTTAGCGTTAGACTTTTTTTTTAAATTAAAAATGAAAGGATAATTAAGCATAGTTTTATGGTAGCCAAGTCTATTATATTTTAAAAGCTACATTTATTTTGAAATAATGCTTCCATGAATTTTCCCTCCTCACTCACCAGCACTTCCTGGTGACAAGTTATTAAACTGCCTTGTCAGACAATAGCATGCTGATGTTTATTTTCTTTTTGATATCCAAGGGTACCCACTGTTAAAATTAATAGGCATGATGATGGCAAGCCAAGATGGTAATGCAAGCCATAACGTGCACATTTAACTGTTCTGTTCAGTTTTCCACTGACTGAGCTGGCTTTGCTTTCTGCTTGTCCTCTCAGTTCAAGTGCCTGATCAAAAGCTTGTCACTTACACTAAAGGAATATGAATGGCCTGGGCTGTGCTGGGCTCTTGGCACATTGCATCCTACACTCTGCGCAAGGAAACCATGTAGAAAGTGGCTTAAATGGTGCATAACACCTCCATGAACTGGACCTATAAATACTTAAAATAGTTGAGTGCTAGTCTTGTGCAATTCAAAGGCTTTGAGTTCAAAGCTCAGTGCAGTGTTCGCTAAAAGACTGAATCCCAGGAGCCTCTTTTCTCTCACTCTGAAAATCAGCTCTGTCTGCTGAACAGAACTGGAGGTTTTTTTTTGTTTCTCCTACCACCAGACAGCCAAGGCTTGGTTGGAGTCCAGACTTTTTAGGTTCAGAATGCAGCGTTAGAATTCTAATGCTGTTGTTCATTAAGAACATGCTAGAATCATTGATGTCTTGTTCACACACAGGAATAAAAACAGTATATGCTGCCACTTTTCAGGATTCACATTGGCAGCATGATTCTAAAGAGGGAACCGGTCCTTATCCTGTTACTGAGACTAAAGTTTCTTGAATTAGAGAAATTTAACCCTTGGCTCTGTAAGTTAGGAAAGTCAGGATCCTTGTTTCTATTTCAAATTGTGTGTGTCTTTATAAAAGGTTGCAGTCTGCTTCTCTGAAAGCATCAACATGGAAGAGTTCTGAAATATTTAAGCTTCTTAAGCAAAAAGAATTAGATGAGAACAAGTATTATCATTATTATTTTATTAACTAGATTTCAGGCAAAGGCTTTAACAATATAATGTAGTGACGCAAACATAATTAAAAATCGTATAGAACTGAATGTCCCTGCCACGTATTGCCATACATATGATGGCAACAAAGCAGATTTTAGGAGGGAAACATCTTGTCCAGTTTGGAGGCTGAAATACTTCAGACCCCCCCTTTTTTTTTTAAGTCTCTATTAGGTCAGAGATTAATTCAGTTCTAGAACAAGTTTATTCTCAAAACATACTAAGTTAGAACTTTCCATAATGCCCTCTGTCATGGTGTAAAGTCTGTCACTAGAGTACATTCAGCTTCCAAAGGGCTTTGGCACTAACAATCTCCTGACAGCTCTCTCTAAGAAAATGCTTCTACTTCCATTACTAATCTCAAGTTATCCCTGTCCAATTCTTTTTTTTTTTTTCTGTTTAAGAGTAGCTATGCAAAAGCTCCATTTATCACTCTAAGCTTCTCTTATCTCCAGGTCCCAGTTTTATTTCAATATCTTTATCAAATAGTTGACAAAACTAATGGCCATCCCTTAAACTTGCTTGTTTCCATGTCCCCACAACATGATCTCTACCAGCAGGCTCCAGGTGAGCCATGCCTGGGAGCACAGATGCCCCAGGGATGGAAGCAAGGGCTGGTTTCCTTTCTCCACTGTCCACTGGTTTGCTTGCTCCAATTTCGGCTTTGTGATGTTTGGGTTGCTGTCCAGCTTTGATTCTGTGACCTTATATCTCTTTAGTGGGTATTTCTATCCTTTGGGGACAGCTCAATTTTTGACCCTGTCTTGCCATGTCACTTCCACTGTCTATGACTTTGGCTTGTTTTTTGGTTTCAACCAACCTTCTGCTCAAGCCCCGGATTCCACCTGATTTTGAACAGTTGTGTTTCAGCGACCCTAGTTCTCAACTGTCAACTGACATCTGAGCTCTGGCAAGGGGGCCTGTAATGTGCAAACACAGATTTGACTCTGAGGTATGAACTCTGCTTGCAAGAACTCCAGAGTCTCACCTGGGCAGGATCCACATCATTTAGCATAACCACTGATGTGCAGTGATAATCCAGGACCAGTCTCCAGAAGTCTTTGACTGTGTTTGGCAAAGGATGCTGGGTGACTATAAAAGCTGAAGGCTGTTTATAGCTCTGCAAACACAAACAAGAAAGATCCAAATATACCCAGGAAAATGTGAAGGGAGGAAGCATATTTAGTGCACACGGAAATGTGTGGCACCAAACACTGAACATATTTAGTGACTGTTAAATCCGATCTCCATTGTCAACACCAAAATAAACTCAATGTAAATTTATCTCTGGAACAACAATGATAAAATAGTCTCACTTTGATACCAAGGAAAGTTAAGTATCTCTTCACAGTTTTTCTATATTTCTGATAGGCAATTTGTTGACTCTATACATTATTTTAATGGATAAATTTTAAGTTTAAAATGCATAATTAAATAATTATAATAGTTCTGTTTTTCCTAAAACTTGTTTGCTTACCATTTATAAGTTGATGGTGCTACTTATTCCTGCTATAAAGAATACACATCCTTCTTTCAGCTCTGAAGAGCTTTGAATAAGTGTAAGTACCCTTTTACAATATCATACCAACACAATTAAAATTTCCACATTAGCACTGAGAATATCCATTTACTCTTCCCATCAACTGAATTGCAAGAAGTAAACAGACTGACAGGAAGTAATGAGTTGTGTTTTCTTTCCATGTTAATTACTGCCTAGATTAAGAGAAAAGGGAACTGAAATAATGATGCCACCACTTTATTCTGTTTCCCTTTCACGGGGATTTAAGAGTTGTCTCTTGCTCTCTGGCCATCAGGTTAAAAATCTGGGTGCTCAGAGAGTAACATGTTTCATTTTCCGGACTGGGGGCCACTAAGTGGGCAAGAACACCGGCTATGCAAAAACATAGGGGGAATCTGAAATCTATGTTTTTTTGTTGAAAAGAGTTTACATCTAGAAAAAGGGTGGGAGGGACAGGAGCAGAAGGGATGACCCAGGCAGTGCTTGCCCCAATCTTCCCAGTGGCTCTGCATGCTGGAAACGTCTCATTTCCTTCCCAGAAGAGACGTGCTTACGTCCATCAGGGCGGCATTGATGTAGTTGCTGCTCTCCCCGTCGATGGTGATGAGGAAGGGCAGGCAGCGGTCTGGGGGCAGGATGTCCATACACCGGTTCTTCTCGTGGTTCCGAGGCAAGAGCGCGATGCTGCAGTCTTCCACACGCAGTGTTGGTGTCACCATGTTTAGGGTCTAAGGGACCAAAGAAAGTGTATGGCCTCCAGGTTCAGCTATGTTTTCACCAGTGGCAGGAAGGCTTTCATTTTTTTTTTTTTTTGGTTTGATTATATGAACACATACATGGAAGCATCATACTGTACCCCACAAATATGTATGATCAGTGATGTGTCAAAAGTACAATAAAACTTAAAAATCAATTTATGAATTATATTTCTATAATTTCCCATTTAATATTTTCAGAATATACTGAAAACACGGAAAGCAAAACTTCAGATAAGGGAGGGATTACTGAATAGGTTAAGTAAAATACATTAAAAATATTTTTGCAAAGGGGCACATGAGGAAGAGAACAGCTCCACAATACATGTGTCTCATGCTTAGCAAGTGTCTAAGCTGACTGCAAGTGGCTCCACCTAACTCTCCTAAATTCCCCATTAGATTTTTTCTTTTCTGTGCCTGGATTTTGTTCAGAGTGCCCATCAGACACAGGGGCCAGGGGCAGAGGCATAAGGGCCACTGTTAATCCCTGAGATTAAGTGCCATGGAGTCTAAGTAGAGCTGTCCACCTGGGGATCTGGGAGGGAAGAGGATGGGGGAGGATCTGGCCTAGAGTCAGGTACACTTAGATAAAACATGCATATAGGGAACTCAATGAAAACTATGCCCAGAAACAAGTCTTCATATGCACTTTTGTGGTTTGCCTGTATCCACGACTGGTCACACTTAACAAGAGGTTCAGGAGTTGGGAATTGGTTGAGGTCTGCTTGGAATGAAAACAGCTGTTAAGACTCATTTTGGCCTCCTCACCTGGGGACATCTGGTAATACCTGCACACATTTGGCTTGGTACTCAGGCTGTAGACATCTAGAAGGTAGAACTCAGGGATGCTGCTATATATCCTATGAGACAGTATGGCCACAAAAAGTAATCCAGGTGCAAACGCCAAGGCTGAGGAAGCCTGTGTTGGTTCAAGGGATCAGGAGCTAACTTTGAGATACCTCCTAAAGAATTAGGTCACAGTTCATTATATTCCATTTTAGCACAACTTACCCGAAATTCCTCTTTAATTTGGCTTGAATTTGTCTGTGGGTCCAGTTTGTTCATGTCATAATATAGAGACCTAACTTGGGAAGCAGGGACAGAGGTGTCTCCACAAAGACAGGCTTCTAGGATTGCATCATGGATAAACACATATTGCTCCTGGAGAAAGAGACAGAATCAGTTAGTAATGGAGAAATCAAGGTAATCCAGAGAGCGACAGGAGGGAAGGCACTATCAGTTTTAGTTCCACATCATCAAGATAATGGGTGGAACACATTCTCAACAGAAACAATCTCTAAGGTTCTATCTGCTAGGTGACTGAGCTTGCTGAACCAAAAATCTTGTTCCCTACATGTGACAGCTGGCATGCTACTGACCAGGGGAGTGAGAGACAACTGGGGCTTCATGCAGAATAAAGCAACTTGACATCGGTACAGACTAGAACAGGCACTATGATGCTTCATTAATGTTGGGTAAAACACCTCTGTAACTCTCATCTTGTGGATCAGAATGAGCAGAATTTTATCTATCTGTGCTAAAAAGAGAATTTGCTAATCAAATACAGAGTTCAAAGAAGGTCCAGGGAAAATTGACCTTGCTCTGAGGACAGTTCTGAATACTGGAAACCACTTATTTCAACACATTCATTAATGTGATAATTATGAAAGCTCTTATAAGTCTAGAGTACAGCTCTTGACATGTGTGCAATAAGTCCACAGTTTAAAAATCAGTCCTCTAGGGTATAGCTCAGTGGCAGAGTGCTTGCCTAGCATGTGCGAGGCCCTGGATTTGATCCCTAGCACTGGAAAAAATAAATAAGCATTAAAATGGGTCCTCTTATTCTGACTAACTAGAGCTGTCCACCTGGGGATCTGGGAGGGAAGAGGATGGGGGAGGATCTGTCCTAGAGTCAGGTACACTTAGATAAAGTGTACTTTCTCTATAATCAATTAGTGAATCTTTACCATATTTATTATTGATCTTTGTATGAAATGTGAAAAATTCTCTTATTACCATTAATTTCTATAAATATTTAGGATTTGAATTCTTAAAAACAGCTTACTCCTATTAACTCCAAAAAGAGTAAGGACATGGGTGTGTTAACATTTTTGTTTTTTATAACTCTGTTTTAAAAGAAAGGGGACAGAGAGAGAGAGAGGAGAAGCAATCTTTATTTAGTTTTTCATATGACTTTCATTCCTGGGACACTTTTTTGTGTACATGGTGCTGGGGTTTGAACTTGCATATACCAGGCAAGTGCCATAACTGCCAAGTTACCGCTCCAGCCCCGGTGTGTCAACATTTGGTGGACTATAAAGAACATTTAAAAATAACTTTTTAAAAATCATTTTATATATATATATTTATTTATTTATATATATATATATATATATACACACATATATATATTTAAAGAGGTACGGAAAGTGAGAGAGAGAGAGAGAACCAATTTATTTAGTTTTTCAAGTGGTTTTCTTTGCTCCGAGACTTTGTTGTGTATGTGGTGCTGGGGTTTGAACTCACGTACTCGCGCATGCCAGGCAAGCGCTGTAACCGCTGAGCCACCGCTCTAGCCCCTTTCATTATCTTTAATACAAAGTATCCATAGTCTAAAGAAAAGAGACTACGAAAGCAACAAGGATAAATTTTGATTTTTTTTTCAATTTTATTTTAGTTCTTCATTTGGCTTGTTGCTCTGATACTTCATTGTGTACATGGTGTTGGGATTTGAACCCATGTCCTTGGACATGCCAGGCAAGCGCCATAGCCACTGAGCCACTGCGCCAGTCCTAATTCTACTGTTATTATTATGTTAACTAACAAATGGGATTATGTTTGCCAGTGGTTATTGTAAACTGTAACGCACAATCTAAACATGAGGGATTCGTCTTCTTTATTTTGCTTCATGAATCACTTTCTAGATGATGGGTTGTAATGCCTACTTATAATGATCACATATTAATAAAATAGGAATGTCCTAGGAGTAGGTTATAATCCTTCTTAAAATTTAAAGTCCTGATACACCTTGAATTTCAATTTAGAGATTTCCTAGTTGGTACAGAGTACTTGTACAAAATAGGTAAATTCCCATGATACCAGGCCACTGGAAAGAATTTTTAGGGACAAGAGGCTACTCTTCTTCCTAGTATCCCTGGAGAAGAATAAAATGTACAGAGATTATCCTGAAGTCACTTGGTAGATGCCTAGCTATTCTCAGGAGTGGTCGTGCTCTGGTTCTCAGCTAGTCTAAAAGATAGAATAAAAAGAAGTGGTACTGAAACCTCGAGTGCTTGATGTAGAAACTCTACTGGTCCCTTGACACAGAAAAACGTGCAAATTTAGACTCATGCCTATAGATTTTGTTACCTGGAAAACTCCTGGTAATAGAATCTTTGACTTGAAAGCTCCTTTTTTGTTTGTTTAAAAAAGGAAAACCAAAACAGAGGGAGGGAGGGAGGAAACAGGGATTGCTAGGTATATTGGTTTTTTCTCCTACAACATTTTGAAGAAATAGTTGGCAGGCTTTCTTCTGCCCTTGGTGTGGGAGGATAGACCCTGGGGACCAGGATGCAGGATGGAGGGTGAGGTGCGGTACCTCTGTTTGGACCATGTTCACTCTCCGTGACCTCAGCTCCCGGACGCAGTTATAGATGTCTACCACCCCTTCCCTTTCAGCCATGTCCAACATGATGTCTATGACAATGAAGCAGCCAGTCCTTCCTGCGCCAGCACTGCACGAACAGAGGGGTCTATCAGTAGAGGAAAAGGGACCACTGTGCTGCTGCTATTTTCCAAAATTTTTATTAAGAAGTGAAATTCACATGACAAAATTTACCATTAAACACATACAATTCAGATATTTAGTTCACAATTTTGTGCAACTGTCACCTCCATCCAGCTCCAAAACAAAACCCACTTCCCCTCCCCAAAGAGCCTCTACCCATAACCCATGATGCACTTCTTTAAGAGGTGCTTGGAACTCTGCTTACCTGCAGTGTACCACCAGTGGGCCTGCATTCGGCGGGCTCTTGGATTTGACCTGTCGGACAAACCCCAGCAGGCCGGTGGCATGGTAGGGGACCCCATGGTCTGGCCAGCCAGTGAAGTGAAACTGTCTGATCTCTCGGATTTCATGAACACCTCTCTGCATTTCCCAGCCATCCACAGCACAAAAGAGAACAAAAGAAAATAAATGATAAACAAGAGCAACCGGGGGAACATAAACCAGCCCAAAGTAGTAAGCCTAGGGGCAGAAAACACTGAGTTGCTGGGGAAGAAGTTCATTCTTAGGTTTAACACAGGTTCATCACACTTAGGAAAATGTGGGTGGGAAAGGGAGGTGGTGTTTGAGGGACATGCTAATTTACACATGCAATTCCAGCAAATGAATGGAGCTCTGGTTCTTTGAAATTCATTATTAAAAAGTAAGCTCTGTCAAAAGCTGCTCAGTACCAGCTACTGCAAGGCAAAACCTCAATCTGGCTCTTCTGTATCCTGGTACCTTGAGCAGTGCACACACACTGTGCATGCTGAGAAAATGTTAGCTGGCACAATGAATGTGACTGCATTCCAATCGGACAGGACGGGAAACTCATTTTCACTTGTAACTCTGTTAGTTTTCTCTTTTTAATTCGGGTCAACATTTAACCCAATCCTCCAATCACTGACACTTTTTTTTTTTACTACACTGCTCCAAGTACCATTCAAGGTGTTAGCGCTGCAGAGATACGAAGACTCCGTCTCCTGTCTTCAAGTGATGGTCGAGGTCTGCAGGAAGGAGGCATGTCAGCAAATGTATTGCAAGGGAATCAAGAGGTGCTTTTCACCAGTAAATAAGAGCGGGCACTGCCTGCCACTGAACTAAAGGGAACCTGAAGCAAAGAGACTTTACTGCTGTTTGGCTTTTTAATTTGCTGTTGAGAGTAATTAAATTGATCATCGGTTTTGTTTTCTAATTATGAGCCTACGTTTCAAGACTGTTTGAAAGCAAGTGTCTGTTTTGAAAATAAAAATAAAAATTACTCTCTACACTAGGGCTGTATATAAATCTGGGATCAAATTTAACTTTGTCTTCTCACAACAACTGCCTACGTACTATCTCTGCATTAGGCACTGGTTTTGGTTTTATTACATCTTAAAGGTGAACACAACCTGACCTAACCACTGTCTCCATCAAGTGCTGTTTATACATATTTAGTGAACAAAGAATACATGCAAACTCTTCATGTGCTTGGAAAGATGTGGAGAGGCAAACAAGTACAGATGTTAAGACTTGTTTACTATCAATATGTTAATATGTTTAGCCTACCACAAATGCCAAAGCTTTATTTTTCTACAAAGATATTATTCTTTACTAGAATTTAAGCCTTAAGGAGTTAAGCAGTCAGGGATTCACAGTGCAATCAATATTGTCATCTGGTAAATAGGCACGGTGACCCCAGAGTAATATTACTAGGTGCTCAGGAGCCCAGACTTTTAATCCCTGAAAAAGTGGTAACATTTGGCCAGTCCCAAAGTCTCCATTGGAAAACATACAATTGAGCCTCTGTCAGCTTCCAAAGCCCTAGAAAGCTTTGCTGGCAAAGATGGTCCCAAATGGGGAGTAGGCATCCCATACACTGGGAAAGTTAACCAGGAATGAGGGGTTGGGGCGGGGGGAAGGGCATTTCTTTCTCTGCCAGATTTCAGCCGTGCATCTCCAAGCCCTGAGTTTCATCCATCATGAGATGGGCTCCTAACTGATCAGACTCATTCTTTGAGCAAGGTAAATGTCAGCTTCTAGAATGCAGGGAAACTAGTCCCAGAATAAATCTCCACCCTCGAATATGTTCATTATTGACAAGATTAGCAAAGAAAATTGCTTCTGATCCAGCTTTCATTCTTGTTCATGGATACAAGTTTCTCTGTTTGATGTTTTGTAATACAACTGGGGAAGAAAATCATAGATGCACCCAGTGATCACAGCCTAAATACTTCCCAGCTGGATGCTAATTACATTTTTCCTTTAGTTTTCATTAAAAAAGCATTAATGCTATATAAAAAAGTCATGTAATTTTTTTTCATGTAATATAATGGGAAGGGAGAATCTATGTCACACAATAGTGTGTAGCCCAAAGTGACTGCTTAATAAACATTTGAGGAATGACTGCATCACTAAATGCACATTCTGTCTTTGAGATGGGGGATCATATTCCCTCTGCCTTCTGATTTTCCATAATGGGAAAGGACAAGCAGCCATCCGATGCAAATTGGGAATTCCCCAGTTTCATACTGCAACTATCTGCTTGTTTTGCAGAATGGAGACCAAATCTACTTTTCATCTTTAGGTCCCTTGGTACAACATGCTCTCAAAATAGAATCAGAATTGCACCAAGCTCAAAGTACATCTCTAATCATTTGTTTTCTTTCCCTTTTAATGAGAAAGTTTCAAACCTGTAAGAAATGTTCTATAGAAGTCACTGGAGTTGTTTTCCTAGAAGATTCTAATTGCTCAGTTGGAAAAGCACTAACACGTCATTTTGATTTCCCCAAATGCATTCACAAACCAGTCTTCCCTAGCTGTCTGATGACTAACACAACTGCGTATTTCAGAAACATTTCTATGCAGCTGGGATGTAGCAGAGTACAATAAGAGGTTAAAAAAACTAAGAGCAAAGAAACAAACAAACTCTTCCTTTTAGCAATAGAGATGCATTTTCAGCTTATTAGGGAGCTGTATAATGTTCAAAGAACTCCCATGTTTAAGCAATGGCTGAAGAAAAAATATTGAGGGTCTTTTATCGCTATTTTAATGCAGTTATTCATGAGTGCTCTTGCCAAAAGCCATACAAAAATCCTCCACGTGTTTTCCCCCCCAATCCTGCCTAAGAAGGAAAAATTCAACATCAAAGAGTAAGGTTCAGAACTTGAAGAAGTGAGTCAACCAGAACTTTTCATTCTTTGAAGTCTCCAAGCTCCTGCCTGCTTATTAAAAAAGACAGGCTAAGAAAAAAATGCTAAATAGTATAAGAAACAGATTAAAATAAACTACAGTCTTCTCAGCCTTGGAATTCTCTGACAAATTTGGATTTGAAGACCAGGAATGAGAGTTCAAATTATCAGTGTAAATTAGCCAATAAGCAGATGATGCTATTTCCTTGAATTTTCTAAAACTGTTCTTATTAATACAAAAAAAAACCCCAAAAATTTGCATCTAGATGCAATGAATATAGAGTAGGCAAGGCCAAAAGCCAATTGTCCAGTGATCTGCTTATAACCCTGTCCCTCCAAGGTGACCTGCTTCCATTAAATGAGTGTAAGCAGAAGGAATTCAAGCCACGATAGCTGCATCGAGCACAGCTGTGTGTAGCTCAGTTATGGAGAACGAGCTCTTGATCAAAGTCTGTGGGCCGCTGGAAGGCAGAGTGTTTCTCCGCCACATCACCTCCACCTTCCCCACAGCCTACCTGTGACACTTCTCTGGATGGACTGCAGTGTGCTTCACCTCCGGCCCCTCCCTACGTCAGCAAAAAGAAGGGGAATAAGGAAATTCCCTGTTATGCCCTACAGTGCTTACTTCCCAGAGAAGAAGCCCCATCCATGCACATGGGATGAGGCAGGGTAAAACCAAAGCACAGCATTCACAACCCAACACCAGCAACTACAAAAGACTAAAATCAGTATGCAAGTGAGTATGGATTAATGCACCGGCTCATGCAAGAGTGTCCTGGGTCTAATGGATATCAGTCATTTAGTTTTCCAGGTAGATTGATTCTGCCTGGAAAATCCATCAGTCAGTGTGGAACCGCAGGCCTAAAGGAGCCTTGTGGGAGTGAGGGATTCCGAGAGGAGTTAGGACCCATGTCCCAACGCTGATACTAACTCACTACTAGAAACCCAGATGGACACTCAACGTAGCGGAAATTTATCACGCTGGAAGGACATGTATCAAAATTTAACAAACTGCTCTTTTAACAAAGAGAGATGGGCAGAGTAATATCAACCAGGTTAAAAAGAAAATAGACAAACAGATATTATCTTTTGGTTTAGTTGCAAAATATAGACTGTTATGAGATGGGAATGAGTTACTTTAAAGATGGAAGTTAGCTATTAGAGAATCAGAGGGCAAGATGCAACCTTGAGAAGAAACCAGACAGAGCCTACCTCCATTCAGGTGTGAACTTGTGTAAATGACACTAGATAAGTTAATGAGGCTACCATAGCACCACCATAGCTTTGAATCTTACCTTTTCAACAGCAAATGTTCTGATCACATATTCTGCAAGTAGTTCTGTCTCTATTAGGGTAACTTTAATGTCTTTATATATCTCTGTGTCATCTGGCCAGTACTTGCAGCATTTGACCTTCAGAAAACACAAAGAAAATTATGAGTTTGTTTGTTTATTTTTGGTTCACCCAATGATGGGTCACACTATGATTTATACAATAAAATTTGCACACAAAAATAAAACTTAACCATATACTCAAGAGCATGGTCTGTTTGCTTTTTTCCATCACTTGGTATTTTTCTTTTTCTTCTTTCCAGAAAAAAACAGAATTTGAATCATGGGAGGAATAAAGTTTAGGAAAATGGTCTAAATTTAACAAACTGTATATATACTACAAATATCTTGGTTATAGAAGCCATTCCTTTTCCATGTATCTCTACTCAGAGAAGGGCTGTGCTGGAAAAAAATAAACCATAAAAGGAAGCTGGCAATATTTTAGCTCTTCTCCATCTTAAACTTCTTCAGGTTTCAGAAAGTGATTAAAAGTTTTTTTAAGGAAGAATGAGCAGAAAATCCGAATCAACATTCAAGATGAGAGTTTTCTTTTTCTGATGAAGGAAGCAGCTATGTTGTTTTCCCTTGTTAGAACCACAGATTGATTTTAATATAAGCAAATTCAATAAATAAAACTTAACAAAATACGAACACTATCTTTCCATGTCATCTGAAACCTCTAACTGGAGGATTTTTTCAGGTGGAAGAAATTTGTTAGACTTGGCCCCTCCTGGAATTTGTTGTGTTGTTTTTCATCAGCAGAAGCTTAGGATGAGGCTTCAGACCAAGGGCAAGGGATGAGCAGGGATATGCAGCCTCAGGCTTTGTCCTTGACCTCCTTGGCCTCTCTAGAATTCCTGGCAGTTCCATCTACTTCCATCCCTGCCCATTCACGGATGAATTTTTATTCTGTAACTTCAGAGACTCCAACTCTATTCTTCCAAGTGATCAGTTTAGTTTTTCCACTTACTTTGTGAGCCTCTTCCCTTGGAGGTCCTGCCAGGACCTCAGGCAAGATGTCTAAAACAGAATTCTTTGCCCCTCACCCATTCCTCTCTTGCTGACTTCTAATGTTAATGCTATTACAATTTCCTCCATTGCCCAGATGCAAAACTTGGCAACTCCTCCTCCATAACCCAATCTATGTGAGGCACCAAGTCTAGGAGTGTCTTTGAAACACCCCCCAGATAAGGTTTTCAAGTTTTTATTCCGTCACATTCTCAGTTCAGGCTCTGGAATCATCCTGCATGGACATGCTACATAAGATAATATCAGAAAACTTTGGCAAGAAGAATCTCTACGTGTTGACTCAGGCTGCCCAAGGATTGCTTATCGCCAACTACTGCCTGCAAAACTAAACAGAAATTCTTCAATCAGGAATATATGAAACTTTTAAAATTTGGCCATAACTTCTATTTTCAGCCTTACCTTCCACTGTTCTCCTTTCTGCTTATGTTCAAACACAAGTGGCTTATCCTAAACTCCAAACATGCTCCATGATCCAATCTCTTTAACTCAAGCCCCTTCCTTCTGTTTAAAATGTCCTCCTCCCACCCAGTTCAAGATTCCTCCCACCCCATTCTTTAAGGTGATCTCAAATGCCACCCCTCCAAAGTCTTTTCTCTAGAGATGTGGACTCTCTTCCTCATGAAATGAGCTTATTTTGAAGTTAGGATGACACCCTCTCATAAGGTTTGATACTTACTTATTACCAGTCAGCAAGCAAAAGGTATTGTTTTGCTTATTTCTGCAAACCTCAATACCTGTGTACACTGAACAGGCAGTGGACACAGAGCTGAATTTCATGTAGAAAGTTTGAGGATTGGTGCAGGAAGGAAATTCCTAGACTGGGAAAGTTCACAGAAAGGACCGCAGGCTGAGAAGACCCTTCCCAGAAAGCCAGACACTGGGCCATTCACATGTTCCCAGTGTGGCATGGCACCTGTTCCAGTGGTTTCCTTACAAACTTTTCCTTAGACATAATTTTAAGTTAGCCTCATCACCTCTAGTTGTCAAGGTACAGATCACATATGCTAGGAGCTGAAGATAGGAGGAGTACAAGACATAGATGGACCTGCTCTCATTCAGTTTGTAGTCTTTGGGAGTCTTTTTTCTTAGCTTCTTGTTATTGGGATCATCATCTATGATTTTTATAAATGGCTTACCTATAGTATTTCAGCAATTTAGATGCTCTACAATAAGAGTAAGGGGGACCTATACTTTCTCTTTTCCTATAAAGAAGGTATGAGCACATGCTGTATGTGTGGAGATGTCTAACTTCCCAGCACTCATAATTTAATTTATAGAATGTCTAGCACTGTACTTTTAAGAGAATGCTTATACGGCACATATTGTATTCTCTGCTGTGCTGAAGGAATTGCTTTTATGCTTTTGTGACTTCAATTATGCAACTGAAAGGTATTGGACAGAATTATACAGTTCATGTGTGTTCTTTTAAAATTAACTCTCAATGAAACACACATACAACTAAAAAAAAAATCACATTTCTCAGGAAATTACCATTGAACAAAACCACACCCACACCTGCCACCTACGTTATTCCAGGGCTATCTTACCTAATAAAAATACTTCATCTAGGTGTATTCTTCTCTAATAGGTGCAACAGACCTGTTATACTACTTTAGTATCCTTCCTGCTCTCAAATTTTCAGTAAGTATGAGCACGGGGAAGGAGGGTGGCTTCAAGATCTGCAAGTATTGAGAACTCAGTTTCCCTTTGGGGTCTTGTTTCTCCTCTGCAATGCACTCCCAATTCCTTTGGGCAAATTTGGGATCCAACTGAAATTTGACCCTGCCTACCTTCGCTTGCGTTCCAGAAACGTAGCGGGATGCCACCCGGCGCCCCAGCGTCGCGACCGGCAGTGACTGCACAGCAAGTTGCTGCCGGTGGCCCTGGGCTTCCCACTGGAGCAGCGCTGGGGCCGACAGGTGCAGCCTCCAAACAAAGAGGCAGAACGGTGAGCAAGCGCACGCGGTCTGCTCTGAACCGCTTGGCACTGCGCGGCGAGCGCACCGCCCGCTTGCCTCCGAGGAGGAGGTAATTAGGCAAACGGAAGCGTGGGGGGCTTCCTTCCAGAACAAATACAGGCACAGAGGCACCTGGCGGGGCGGGCCCAGAAGAGGCGGACGAGCCATTTCGGATCCGGTCCTCCCCATCTCATCTCCCAGAATATTCTGAAATGGTTTGCCGCATCTGTTTTCAGCCTACTAAAAGCCCTTCTAAATTGGGTTCCTTTTAGTATCTTTTTAACTGCTTGGACTTGTGTCAAGTTATTATTCTGAAAAAAAAAAAAAGAAAGAAAAAGAAAATATGCTTTCATGCTTTCTCTCTGGGTGAAGATGTTCCATGTCTGGAGCACCTAGGGCTTGCGGTTGCTTTCCCTCCTGTCCTTTGAGTCTGCATATAGAGATGCTGAAGCCATTGCTTTTGAGGTGCTACTGGAGCCCCAGATCCGCAGAAACAGATGCTCCTGTCTGATCCTATGCCAGGCCCAGCTGCTTCCTGCAGACTGTCCCTACCTGCACAGCTTCTAAGCAGAGACTTTGCCTCCTATGCGTCCTAATCATGTAAGGCAACAGCCTCCAGCCCGGAAAGCAAGGCCCTGATCAGGATCCTCTAATTACTTTGGTATCCTAGCGCTGACTCCATCGGGCCATCAATCAAGCAAATATACTGAGCCCTGCTGCCTGCTCATTACCACACTGATGGCTGCAGGAGACCATGTGGTCCCTGCTCCAAAGGGGTGGTTGTTTTGGCTTTAAAATTCATAAACATGAAACTACTAAAAGCAGTGTAACCCCAGGATTTCGAACTTACTGAAAGAAAAAAAAATCTTTGAGGAAAGTCTTTTGTTTAACCAGCAGCCCATAGATAATCCCCATGTATGTTAAAGTGAAAGCACTGCTGGGGCCAGAACTATATAGTTTCCCAAGCTGTCAACACATCCACTTGTCCTTCATTTCATTTTGACATCACTATAGCAAGAGGTTCTCAACATCACCAGGCATCAGATTCTCTTGAAGGGATTCTCAACAAATTCAGTAGGTCTGGATTTGTGGGGCCTAAGAATTTACATTTCCAACAAGCTCCCAAGCTGTACTCTGGTCTGTGTCCCACACTGAGCTGCAAGGATTTAGACAACACTTCTGGACTGCAGAGCCTGGCTGGGCCAGAGTGCATTGCTGATGTGAGCCTGGGGAAATCACTGGGATTTGCTCAATCTCAGGTGGTCCATCTGGCAGGTAGACAGGATTATAGTTCTTATTCCAGAGTGTTCTAAAATTGTCAGCAATTGGCTAATTTGCCTACATGAAAATAATTTGGAGTGTGTGGGGAAGTGTCTTAAAATTCCAAAGCCCAGGCCACATACCAGGCCAATTAAATCTGGATTTCTGGGGTGGGGCAGAGGCATCCATCATAACCTACAGCCCCCAGATAAGTTAGGGAACCACCAGATTAGCTGATACAGTGCACTGAAAACATATGACCAAATGCATGGTTCATCCTAAATGCTCAGAAAAATGTTAATTTTTAAATGATTGTTTTGTGAACTGGATCTTATCCCACTATAGGAGTTCAGAGAGCACAGGGCCACTGAGGGCCAGGATAAGTGAAGCAGGATTTGTTTAGAGAAGAAGGGAAGGAGCTGAGCACTGGCAATTGTTTGCAGGGTTTATGATGAGGGAGGCAAGCAAAGGTAAGCCTCCATGCTGCTGCTATTCCTCTTTTCTGCAAACATTACTCCACAGAAATCAGACTTGGGAGAGGCTCTGGCACGTCCATCCTCCCATTAGCATGGTTTGGTGAACTCCAAACAGAAATTAGGAAATAGTGTCTGTGTTTGAGGAGAGCAGATTCAAATCAAACAACTGGAATCATAGAGACAGTTTCCAAAGCCTCATTTTCAAGGTCATTCCAATTCCCATGCACAAAGCCTCTCCTGCTTTCAATGTGATGCCCTGGATGGCTGCATTATCACAGCTTGTGGCTTTCTCAGAGGCTCCTGGAAGGCAAATGATTTGCAGGGACCAAGGCCAGTCTCTATCCTCTTTATTCCTTCTGCTTCCTCCTGTTCTACAATGTGGAGGTGGAAGGTCGAGCAGTGCACTCCAGGTAATAAATTGTGTGGTGGCCAAGAAGAGGTGGAAGCCAGCTGCAGGACAAAGTGGGAGGCCAGAACTCAAGGCCCATGATGCTTTTTTTGGTCTTGTTTGATTCCTACAGCACTTGAGTTCTGGGGCTAGGTCTACTTATGTGCCCCAAGTTACCAGTATGTGATGTAGCTGGCTTAGTCATGGGTCTGGAAAAGTTCTTGAAACAACATTCCCCCCCCCCCCCCAACTAAACATAGAGACAGTTTTTTTGTTCTAGGACAGGGATACCATTTTAAAGACTGTTGATAAGAAAAGGCTTTTATAGTCTTTAAAATGAAAACTTAGTGATGACATAGAGGAGCATAGTGGAAAGAGACCTTGCTGGCAGGCAGAAAAACTTGGGCCTAATTCTAGCTATATTACAATCTAGCCAAAAGGACCCATGAAAGTCATCGAACCATTCTGGACCTCAGTTTCCTTATTTGCCAAAGTACATACTAGACCAGCTGGTTATTGAAAGTATTCCAGGACCCACATGATCTGATTATGTGACTATAGAATCGGTTCTGAGGAAGCCATGCAAGTCAGGAGTGTGGAGTTCAAATCTGGGTCAGACATTTACTACCTGTATTTCTTAGGACAAGTTTCTTCAAGCTAATCTATTATCTAGAAAAGGGGATGATAATAATAATATCTATTTCACAGAGGCACTGTGATGCTCTGAAGATCTACTCCATGGGCTGGTGCATAAATGTCGCCTGTCAGTGGTGGTCACTATCAGGGCCATCTTACCATTGCGTCAGCATCTCTGCTATTGTGCTCCATTTATCCTACCACCTGAGGCTCTAGGGTCCACACCAGGACTGAGAAGACAATGAATTTTAATTTCAGAAACAGTTATCTGGAATAAATTCTGCTGAAATCATCGGAGGTGCACATTTGTCCTAGTGAATCTCTTGGGGGAAGTAAATAGCATTAAGGGTGAAGGAAGCAAGAGAGAGGAATTTACTGAGCTGGGTCTTAGTTCCTCCATCCATTCCAGGACCCTCTGCCCTAGGTTATCTCACAAGGAGGTGCATAACAGAGCCAAAGGCTTGGAAGAATATAGTGACATGAATATATGAACAAATTCTCGACTGAATATCACGTAACAAGTACTACGTGTGTGAGGTATGTGATTCAACCAGCTGAATGGATTAAACTGCTTACAAATTCACTGTTGATTTTGGATTCTCTATAACATCAGAGAATAATCTATCTTTCTCAGTGAGATAATGAATACAAGATCTTATGCGAGAATAAAGAGTTATCTGTCTAGAATTTTAAGTGTCAGTGGTTCTATTTCTATTTTACAGTAGACAGTCCAAAGAAAAAAGATGTAAATCTAGTGTCAGGTGTTGAAATCTCTATTTCCCCTTACTTTTCAAATTCTGTCCTGCAGGCGGTATTCCCTGCTGTACATCACTGCTCTGCAGCTTTTGTTTCTGACTGTGCTTCTTTAAAGTAACTCCAAGCAAAGACTCCAGTGACATCCAGGAGCTAACTTGCCTTTGTTTCCTACACTCACTATTGGTGAATGTGACCAGTCCACTGCTATAATCCAGCAGCATTACAACCGTTTTTTACATAAGGTCACCCAAATGCACATTCCTTAATTCTGAGGCTAAAATTCAGGCACAAGAAAGAACTTACACGCTCTCTTCCTGTCAGGTATGAATGGGTTCTAAAAAATGGATTTTATACCAGTGGAATGCACACAGTTGTTCCACATTCTTTCCTCATTGCTGGAAACTTGGTCCCAGAGAATTGGGACAGCAGCTTAAGCCATAAGTTGTTGTCCTTCTTTGGTTCACACATAAGGTTGA
Source organism: Aplodontia rufa (assembly GCA_004027875.1). NCBI lineage: Eukaryota > Metazoa > Chordata > Mammalia > Rodentia > Aplodontiidae > Aplodontia > Aplodontia rufa. The sequence goes on from PVKS010010970.1 coordinate 26,724, forward strand.
TCTTTTCAGAGAGAAAGCTCTAAGGTAGCAAATTTTGGTTGTCGGCTGCCTACTGGATTAAATTCTTCCTTATTTATTACCTTAACTAGGGAAACTAAAGCAGAAATACTTTTGACTTGCTGCTTTGTTAATCTGAAAGAAGTTGTAGAAAGACTATATAACTGCTCACTGGATTATTTTGCCTCTTTGGTCCTATCCTCCTGGGGAGTTTCAACATTCACTCTTGTATTTACTTGGCTAGCTAACCCTAAGCCTTCGGGGACAAGCAGAGCATGGGCTCAGAAGACTAATGTAGTTAATGTAGCAGATTTGGAAAATGGAGAAGAGAAAAAAGAAAGGGATCCTGGTTTCAACAAGGGCAGTTTTCAGAAAACAGCTAAAGAATAGGCTATACCTACAGAGTGCAAAGTAGGGGGAAACTGACTTTCGTGTGCTCATGTGAGCAGTACAGAGAAGAAGGGCTATTGCAGCCCTGGGACTGTCCCACACTGTGACCAATGATGCTGCCAGAAAATTACATCTGTGCACTGCCCAAGCAGGTAGGAACGTGGCTGGGGCTGTGCTATAAATATTCTCGGGCTGTGGTGCACTTATCCCAGGTGATTTGTCCATCTGCCACACACAGTCCCCGCTCCTTAAGCACTTTAGAGACACAGAGGCAGGTGACTGCCTATATGCACCACCAACACCATGGCAGACAAAGTCAAGATGACAGAGTAAGGCAACAGAGGATTCCAGCCTAGGCTGGTCAAACTGCAAATGGAAAGGAAGTCTGACCCACATGGAAATCAGGATTTTCCAGGATTGCCCAGCTGTGGCAGTGCAGTGAGTGTGTCTGCTAAAGTCACGTGACAGGGCTTCACAATGGTGAGGCAGGTCCATGGAATATGTGTCTCTAAGGACTCAGGGAGAGAATGTTAAAAAGCTGATCTCCTGAGGTTGGGGATTTAGCTCAGTGGTAGAGCGCTTGCCTAGCACGCGCAAGGCCCCAGCCCTGAAAATAAAAAAAAAGCTGATCTCCACACAGCTCACAGTTACCTGGGGAGCATGCTGAGCATGTTCTGAGAAACACTTGTTATTCAGACCTGCAAATTTGCTTTGATCCTGTAATATCCTGTCACTGTGGCAATATGAGAGATGGCTAGCACGAAAGTGTCAGATGAATTATAGCACATCAGGAATCATCTCCAAAGTCTGATTTGTAATTCATCGATATTGAAAAAAAATGACTTGCTTTTTTTTTTTTTTTTAAAAAAAGGGACATAATGGATTAGGTTGAATTACCAAGAACTTAATACAAAAGGGTATGTCAGTATATTTCTGTCATATCAGAACTGCAGTGAACTTCATTCACATTGTAATGAATCTATTATGTATACAGGTACATAGATTAAATTCAAGTCTGTTTATCCCAATATGAAGAAATCAAGGGAAGGGAAGTAGCAAATGGAAACTTCCCTTGCATTAATCAGTTGTCCTACACCACCTCACATGTTCACATGTTTTTTTGTAATTATTTTTCCACTCTTTCCCAAATATTCACTAAATTCTTCAATGTGTCTAGCCTTTTGGGATTCATAGAGGAAATCTCCTGCCCCTGCTTATAGCAGCCTGTAGTGGGGCAGGGCAGAGCAACATGGTGGCTAAAGGTGCCTTGCTCCTCCTTGTATATAACTGTATGAACCACCTCTATAATTGGACTGTAGATGTCTAGAAAGGTCCTCTCTTCTGTTTTCTGGCCTAAAGCAGTTGACAGGTCATCTAATAGGTTGCTTAATAAAAACGATACATTCTGAGAAATGCATTAGATGATTTCATCATCGTGTGAACATCCTGGAGCATATTAACACAGGCCAGGTGGATGCTGCACTCTGAGGCTGTGTCATGTAGCTTACTGCTCCTAGGGTACAAGCCTGTGGATACTTTAGACAGTTGTATTGCAGTGATAACTACTTGTGTCTCTGAATCATGTGAATATAGAATAGGTGTGGTAAAAATACTAGGTGAGAGGTTGGGGATTTAGCTCAGTGGCAGAGCACTTGCCTAGCATGCACAAGGCCCCGAGTTCGAGTTCGGTCCTCAACACTGAAAAAAGAAAAAAAAAAAGAAAGAAAAAAAAATACTAGGTGACAGGAATTTTCCAGATCTGTTATAATCTTATGGGACAAATGTGGCATTGGAAGTCTGAAACACTGGTGTTAAGATGCATAACTGTACCTGCATATTAACTAGCTGCATCCATGCCAAAGAGAAGACCCAGCAGGAGAGATGAACAAAGACCCCATGAGGTTTAGGTTTCTAACACTGACAACAGCAGAAACATGGAAGTGTGAGAAAAAGCTATGAGACCAATCCTGTCTTCCCCAATGGAAATTCAATTCACAGTGACAACTCATACAGAATTCAGAAAAACACAAACAGAGGTTTGCACTTGGAGCAGACAGCTCCAGTAAAGTGAAGAGCATTTGTGAAGCTAAGGTAAGTCTGAGCACAGGTGTGCATGCTTGCCTGTGTGTGCCTGCACACAAAAGTGTGTGAGTGTCATACACACGCATTTGGAAAGAAGCTTTTATTGGAAAGTTTCAAAGGAGATCTGTTCTGGTCACCACTGTAAGCAAATGTGAGGGCGCCGCAGACCTAGCCTTAAACAAAAACACATATATGTAAATATATTTATGTATATATTTATTTGCAAGAATACCATCAGAAAAAAGTTGACAGATGTTAGTATAAGCATTTATATAGGAAACCTTATTACTTTAAAATTTAGTGCTTTATTACTAGTAAAATTTAGTACTTAGTTTTAAAGTAGTTAATAAACTTTCAATAACATTGAAGAATAAAGCTATGTGGCTTTCTCCTTGCTTTACTCTGGGAGTATCTGCTTCCCTTTAGTCTTACATTTTTAAAAATTACCACTCAAAAAGAATTTCCTAGTTAAATTTGTTTTGCAATTAGATCTGTTTCTGCATTTCCTTTATAGCATGGTTTACCTATCAAAAATAAACAGATCTGCTATCTGAATAGATCAATGGACATGAAGTGACCATTCTCTAAAGATTAAACATTTTTGGTAAAATAACTGTCTGTGTTCAAGGACACCTTGTCCCGGATGCAAGATCTCACTTGCAGACCCACAGATCACAACAGAATGTACATATATATCTTTATTAAATGATTGCAAGAGCTTTCCAAAGGGACTATGGCCTCTCTCAGGACTCCTTTCCTACTTCATGCAGAAACCCATATAATACTGCTGATCCTTGGGCAAAGGAATGGAAATATTCTTGGAGGGTAAGGTTAGTCTATTGTGCCAGTGGCTTGATATGAACAATTTGGAGAACTTCTAAAAATAATGTATCCTCTCAAAATATGAGTTTACTTTTGTCAGATTAGATTGTTTTCAAAAGAAGGTCTATAAACTCTTAAAGAAGAGACACAACATCTCTTATGGTCTGCATGAATTAAAATACAGACCAACCACTGACAGAACTGTCTCAATGGAACATAATCATACTGAAACATTTTGTTCCAGGTCTTCTACAAAATTCACGCACAGCAGCAGAAATGATAGCCCTCCCCAAAGCAGTGACATCACTTATGTCTTTGTACTGAATCATACCCATTTGAAAATCCAGATTCCCTTCCTATCTTCTATTGCTGGTACTGAGACCAACACAGTAAGTGCTGTGGGGGTCTGGAAGCCATGTGGATGTATGGCTTCCACATGTATCTGTTATTCAACTGGACCTCTTAAACAGGATGCAAATGGAAGATATTCACATAAGCATGGAATTTTAGAGTTCCTTTGGTCAGTTTCCCTTCATTTTAAGGAACTGTTTGGCTCACAGTTCACCTGAAAGGGCTCAAAACACCTGAGTCACAGCCCCACCCTCTCCAGCTCTAAGAGGACTTAGGCTGTCCGCTGCCACAGGATTACTATCCACCCACATCCTGGTGTCAGCAACTTCAGTCTTGCTTACATCTTTTTCCCATCTTCATTTCCCCATCAGAAGAGAAGGCTACCTCCTATCCCATGCTGGCCCCTTGCCCTGAGTTACTGACCCTCCCTAAAACTTCTGTTTATGTAATTTCCTCCAGACTTAGTCAGGGTCTTGCTCTTTTTGTTATCTGGAAAACTGATGTTCTTGGGAGAGTGTGCCGTCCCATGTTTGTTGTTTACGTTTTTGTTACATTTACTGAAGTGCATCCATACCTGCCTCTCTCTGTGGGCTCAGAGGAAAAGATGTCACCACTTGTCAGGGTGAAATGATATGTGCTCTGGCTTTCTCCCTCCTGCCTCCTTGGCAAACCCTCTTCATCAGCTGTGCATGTTCCAAGATTTCCAGTCTCTCTTTCCTAATTCTTTCCCTTACCATACACATACTTTTGGAGGTCTTCCACCTCCTGGTATTTGGCTACTTGCTGTCCCCAACTAAGGTCCAGACACTAATTGTGCTGGGAGTTTAACTGATAAACCCCTCTAGCCTCGATTCCAGGTGTAGATGATGTACCTCTTTCATGCACTACTGTAGTGCTTTGTGAAATCTTTATCATAGAATTTAATCACTTTGTCTGACTCATTCCTGTGCACTGCCACATGCTTAATTTTTGTTTGTGGCTTCAGCCTTTATAGACTATCCATGTTGACTGGAATCTCCTCTGGTCTTGTCTGCGATTGATTTTCTTCTCTCACTTCTCCCCTTTCTTTTCTCATTCCTTTAATCTCCAATTACAGTTATTTTTTCTTTTCAGAGTCCCAGTTATGTTTCTATCCACCTGCTATGCTATGAATGTTGTTGGTTCCCCTGAAATTAGTCAGGAGTTTAATCTCCCATGTTTTATTTTGATGGTATTAAGAAGGTGGAAACTTAATCCCATTGTGGAGTTTAGATGTTTGGAAAGTGATTAGAGTCGATTAGGTTATTAGGATAGAACTGGATCCAGGTGGCTTCATCAGGAGACGGGGAGATGGAAACCACAAAGACACAGAGATACTCAGGTGCTCCCACCATGAGAAGCAGCTAACAGGGATCCTTGTAAAAGCCTGCACCATATTGTTTGGACTTCAAGCTTTCAAAACTGTGAGCTAAATCAACTTCTTTTCTTTAGAATTTAATGACAATAATTCTCAGGTATTTCATTATAATAATTCAAGAGGACTAACACACTAGCCTATCACTAAACCCACATACACATTATAATCACTGTCTTGACTCTGCTTCCCCTTCTAGGTGTTGCTCTATTTCTCATTGATTTACTTCTCTAACAAATTTTGGTGGTGTCTTTGCCACATCCTTGACCACTATTCTATTGCCATAGGGCTCTTGTTCTATCACATGATGGAAACCCAATATGTACCAGACATCTCAATAAAGAGGCACTGTGGACTTGTGGAGAGAGCTTGGACTCTGCAGCCAGATGAGATCTAAGTTCTACCTCTGTGCCCTTGGCCACATGATGAATGAGCCTCAGTCTCCTATTTTGAAAATAGGAATTTTTGCATATACTCACAGGGTAGTTGAGCTAACAGAAATAAAATTTGTGGAGGCATTTAGCAGAAGGCTGGGTCAACATTTTTTATCATGAACCTTCTTTCCCCTTCTATGTGCCTGGTGCCTATAGCTCACTCACTCCTGCTTAGACTTAATTCCCATGGTTTTGGAGTCTTCCAGTGCTCACCCTATTTCTCTTTTTTAGATCCCATTCTTCCTTCCTCCCTGGTTGTCCCCTGGAGGACAGTTTCCAGTGCTCTCCTTATCTTCCATCCTCTGGTCTCTGTTATCTCCCAAGAATGATGAGTTCCTGTCACAGTGGCTCTCACTCTGTACTCCAGTTTTGCTTTGTCTGTTTCTTAGATTGTTCCTAATTTTTTTTTCCACCTTGACACCCGTTCCCATCTAGTTCAAAGCAGAGCACAAAGTGGAAGCTTGAAAATGAAAGGGGACTCTCTTAGTTCACAGTTTGCTTCTATGTCTTCAGCTCACATCTCTCTTCTGAGCTTTCTGGAAAACCCACATTTGTTCCTCATTCAGTGCATGGCCAAATGAATCATGCTGCCTTTTCCTCAAATCTGCTGTTCTTTTATGGAGGGCAGGTGTGGGAAGAATCAAGAAAAGTTGTCTTTTCCTTAGAAAGGGCTGTATTTTAAATTAGTATATTCTAAGAAGGGTTACATTTAAGTAGGCAGAAGAAAGAAGGCCAGGTCTCTGCACAGCCCAAGAGAAAAGCCACTAACTAACTATATGTGGCTATGGAAATACACTAAATAAATCCAGGAATTCAGTTTCTCAGTCACACTAGCAACATTTCAGTGCTCACCAGCCCACTGTGGCAGGGGACTTGAGATAGGACAGTGCTGACCAGAGCATTCTCATTATTGTGACAGATTCTTTCAGTTAGCTCTGCTATATACCAGCAGACCACACCAAAGGCAGGAGAAACAGCGTGGGGCATTTTTTGGCAAATAGTAAATACTAGGTGTGTCAGTCAGCTTTCTGTTACTGTCACAAAATACTAGAGATAATCACTTTAAAAGATGAATATTTTATTTTGGCTCATACTTTTGGAGTTTTCTGTACATGGCCCTGTTGCTTTGGGGCCTGTGGCAAGGCAGCACATCATGGTGGGAACATGTAGTAGAAGAAACCTATTCTCTTCATGGTGGGGAAGCAAAAGAGAGAGTATGGAGCTGGGGTCCTAATCTCCCCTTCAAGGGCACACCCCCATTGACTAGAAGACCATGTACTAGACCCTACCTCTTCAAGTTTCCATCACCTTCCAATAGTGGCACTCTGGGGTTTAAGCCTTTAACACATGGACCTTTCATGGACATCTAAACCAGAGCACTTGATTTGTGTAACATTTTTTTTTGTTGTGTAACATTTTTAATATTTGTAAGAGAATGGTAGGGAATAAGCTTTGGGTGTTGGAGACTGGAGCCATACTCTGAAGGGCTCAGACTAACCAGAGATGGAGATTTGGACTATATTCTGAATTCAACAAGAGTACCTAAAGGATCCTGTGCATGGCAGGTCAAGAGCTAATTTTTAAGAAATTTAATGTGGCAATGACATAAAGAATGGACAGTAGCTAGTGTGAGGCTTGGGTGACCGGTGAGTGTGTTGCTACTGTGGTTGATGTGAAAGACTGCAAGTAACTGAGCAACCATGGAGGTGTCATGAGAGCAGGATGCACATTCAGATGGTATCTGTAAGGCTTGGGTCTGGATTGTGATGAGTACAAAATGAAGTTCATTTTCCATCATAGATGATAACAAGAGCTAGTGGGGAAGAGAAGTCTGGGAAAGAATGACAAGTTCTGAAAGTGCTTTGTGGCAGTCATGAAACCCAAAGAGGTAGAGATGGCCACTGAGCAGTGAAAAATTCAGGTATAAAGCATAGGAGGGAGGAAAGGCTAGAACCAGGTAAAATGGTAGAGGAGTATTTATTCAATGAACATAAATGGAATCAAAGGCTAAGACTACAGTTACTGAGGTTACAAAATATCAATCTTAAACATCCAGCTCATTTAAAAACATCTATGAAAGGGAATAGTGAGAGTTAAAGACAGGAAAATTTCAGTAATATCTAAAAAAACAATTAGGCTCTTCCCTTTCATTGATAAGTTTGATGTCTTGAAATAAGTTGAGATATGTTATTAGTAAAATAAATTAATATTTTTTGTACTGGTAGGCATTAAGCATTTCCTAAGTGATTATCATTGTTAAGTAATATTTCCACATTTTATAAGAGGGCAATCTTGCTTTCTCTTGCATCTCCCGTTGATTCTGGATTTGGAGGCTATTGCAGAAAAGTCAACGTCTTTCTTTTTTTTTTAATTTTTTAACATCTTTCTTTATTGTATGTAATAGGGGCACTTTGAATTTTAATATACTTTCCTTGTATGTGAATTAGAAAGTTGACTTTCATGTCTAGTGTTTATCTTAAACGTTTTTCTTTTGTTATTCGTTGAGTGAAAAATGCTGTGAAAGCAATTTTAGGTTAGCTCCTTTGAGTAGATAGCATTTTTTGAAGGATTCATTTAGTGGTTCCCTCTCCTCCTCAATTTTGACAGAGGTTAACATTTCTGGTCCTATTTTATCATCTTTTATCAGAACTAGTCATAGTGCCTTAACAATAATTTTCCTAAATGACTGTGAGACCTCATTTGGATTTTTAATAAACAGTCACATTCTAATGAGGTCTTCATAAAACTGACTAAATATGTTTAGAAATCATTAGCTTAAATTACCGGTGCAAAAATCTCCTTTGGGAGTCCTGCAGATTTGGTTATGAGACGTCTGGCAGATGGATTAGTTCAACGCCATGACAGAGTTTTTGAATCTCCACACAAACCATGTAAATGTGAATGCCTGGGAAACAGGCTACTGGCTAGAGAACTAAATGCCCCTCAGGTGGGTTCATTAGAGAGGGAAAACAATCACAACCCTCTCCAGCACCATTTAAGTGCCAGGTGTGCAGCTGTCAGCAGGTGCCAGGAAAACTGACAAGGGTCCTTTCCCAGAACACATGGCTAAAAGGGGATGCATGGCGGTGACAAGGAAGTCTTAGATAATGACAGGTCCTGGCAGATGTACCAGGGAACTCGCTGGAAGGGAGTGCAGCATCTTTGTCTCTTGTACCAGGTGCTGTGACAGGGAAAGCCTCCCAGTGGCTCCAATACCAGCAATTAAAGCTGCCTAATGTGGAGAGCTTCAGGGCAAGAATTGGGGGGGAGCAGGTCCCCAGTTCTGACTTAATGAATCCACAGCAAGTCTATGTAAACAAATACACATTTGCCTGGCTCATGCTTAATTCATGAAGGACGCACCACGTGTGGTACACATGTTAAGTAGGTAGTGGTTGCCCTTAAAAACCTTGTCATTTTGATTTCTTAGATGATTTGTTGTTGTTTCTATGCATGGATTATGGTGAAGTTGTCCCTAAACAAACATGCAGGGTTAACAATGGGAAACAGCCTGGAAGAAGGTGAGCGTCTTCCTGAAGGGAGTATAACCTCTTGTCAAAACCCCCAAATCATGCCAGACATTTCAAGGACAGCCACCATTAATGCCATTACTAACTGAAGACCAAGCAATCCAAGGAGATGAGGCCTCTTCAGAGCTTACCCACATCCCACCAACCTGGTAAGGAGCTGGTAGGTTTTTTCCTTTCTTTTTCGTCTTCATAGACTTACCAGACCTAAAATGATCGAGTTATTTAAGGTAATGGACATAGATTCATAAGTAAATCAGAAACCTAGTTGCCACATGCCCTCCTTCAGCTATCAATAGGGACCACCCTGGATGGAACAGGTCCACGTGCCCTACTGAAATAATGGTACCACCACTGTGTGGCCTTTTCAATTTTGATTTTTTTCCAAAGCCAGTTTACTTGAAATGCACTCGACTCCTTTCAAAATATGTAGCATCCAAAGACAGCGTGCTTTAGTATAGTTATTATGACATTTTACTGTAGTAATTTTATAGCACAATCTTATTTTGACTTTTGAACTGAAGACTATACTGTCTCTATGCTTCCTGATAGTAAAAGGATTTGTCCTATGAAAACAACTTAACCTCTTAATATACTGAGTCTGGATATAGCATACACTGGAATTTCAATTAAGCAAAAAATATATGTGTGCCTTTTTTTCTAAAAATTCAGGTAGTAGTTGAAATTTTAATAATTATCTACTTTTCAAAGTAATTTACCTTATGATTCTCTTGAAAGTGACTCTGATGCAAATATTTAAAAATCTGAGATGGTGAATTACTTTTGGGGAATTCAGTTACTGTGAGGTACAAGAAATACTATGAGAGGGGGCTTGGCTTGGCGATTATGGTGCTTGCCTGGCACGCGCAAGCACACAGGTTCAAACCCCAGCACCCACGTACACAACTAAGAGTCAGAGCAATGAAAGCCAAATGAAAAACTCAATAAAAATTGATTCTCTCTGTCTCTCACTGTCCTTCTCTCTTAAAAAGAAAAAAAAAAAAAAGGAAATACTATGGGAGCCATCTCCAGATACCTACTTCTTCCCATCAGATGTAGACAGTCAACAAATATTTATGAAATGAATGAAGGATTCAGAATTGAGTGTACATTTTGGGAGAAGGAACATGAGTAGGTGAAGATGGCATGTGCTTATTACACTGTGACAATGTGTTGAAAGTATTCTCATGGATCATTTTGTGGGCATTTTGCTGAGTGCCAGGTGCACTACTGGGTAGGAGAGACCTTTGAGTAAGGTTGTCTCTTCTCTCAAAGGAGTTTGCATTTTGGTGGCGTTGACATGTTTGCCTCCAATAGTCATTACTGCTTTCATAGCAAAAGAAAGTAGATTTTGTGCTGGGGAGAGGGATAATTATATTCATCACAGCAGGTCTTAGGTTTGTTGGTGGAAACGTAAAAGTTAAGCTAATGCCTGCATTTACTGAGTCCTGATAATGGGCAGGAGCTTCTTCAAATACCTGACAAGTAGAAGCTCATTTAATCTTTACAAGAACCCCATGAAGCAGGTTGTTATGGACTGAATATTTGTGTACCCCCCAAATTCAACAACTGTTGAAGCCTTAACTTCTTTTGGGGCTCTGTCTGGTAATGGGGCTCATATGGAAGTAATAGATTAAAGGAGGTCATAAAGGTGGTACCCTGTTCCAATAGGATCAGTGTTATTATAAGAAGAGACCCCAGGAGCTCCCTCTCTCTCTGCCAGGCTACATGTGAAATCACAGCGAGAAGGCAGCCACATGAGAGCCTGGTAGGGAGATCTTCCCAGACACCAAACTCTGCCAGACCTTGATCTGGACTTCCAGCCTCAAGAACTGCAATAAAATAAATGTCTGTGGTTTAAACCTTCCAGCCTGTGATATTTTATTATGGCAGTTTGAGCTGGCAGATACTCAGGTACCATCATGCCCCGCCTCCTAGAAGTGGAAGGACAGACCTCCTCCAGGTGGGTCATGCAGCGTGCACCTGCTGTACCGGGCTCCAAGCCAGCTCACCTGCACTCCCAAAGGGCTCCCAGCAGAGATAAAATTGAAAGAAAAGAAACAGTTTTATAGTTTTGGTACTTAAAATATTGCTTTGTAAGTTTTTATGCTTTACCTAATCATAATCTCTCGTTACTTTACTTAGTATAGCCTTTATTATACAGAAAACATTATCTGTTAACAGAGTCAAAATTTTCAGTTTTTAATGTATTGGACTTTTGGTTTCCACAAAACATTCTTAAAAATAAAACAAACAAAACAACAAGAAAAAAAATCCTCAAACGCCTTAAAAAGTTTCTTCTGTATTTTTTCCCTACAAGTTTTGAAACTTTATTTTCTATGTTTTTATCTTTATCTGCTCTTCATTTTTGGGCATTTTATGAAGGAGGGACTCTTTTTTTTGGTCCACATGGGTAACCAAATGTCCTAGTTCATTTGATTGAAAAGCTTAGCTTTCCCTACTAATTATATATCTTTCTACTTAGGCCTGAATTGACACCTGGGCTTTCTGTTTTGACATATTGGTCCATTTAGCTCTTCCTATCAATTTGTGACACGTATAATTACCCCTTATCCTATAGGCCTTGTCTGGTATTGATTTCAAGGTTGTTCTAGCCTCATAAAATAAAGCAGAGAAGCAATATTTCTTCTTCCATTCCTTTAGGATAATTTTCATAACATTTATTAAATGCATTTATATTTTGTTTTTACAAAATTTCATATATTTACAACATTTATAAAATTGGAATGATCTATTTTGTGAATATTTAGGACCTAAAAATACATTTGGGTCTATAGTGAACTATACTTCAATTTTTAAATAATTATTGTGTAGTTACAACTTAAAGAATCATATTTTTCTATAAAAGTACTTTATTATATTTATTATTCACATTATTCTATTATGATAAAAAGCACTATCCTACTTTTAGTATTGGATACATATTCCTTTTATTTCTGATTTATTACCAGAGTTTGTCTATTTCATTAACTTTTTCACACAACCAGGGTTGTATTTTGTTATTGTTTATTATTGTTTATTTGCTTCATAAATTTCTGCTCTTAAATTATCTTTTTTTGGTTTACTCCATTCTTCTTTTTGAATGAGATATTTGATATTTCTTCTTTTCTAATAACAACATTTCATAACTATTAAGTACTATTTTAATTGCATCCTAGAAATTTAACACACTCCTGTCTTGGTATCCTGTCTTGGTGTCTGTGGGAGGTCTGTTCCAGGACCCCCTGTTGATATGAAAATCCAGAGACGCTCAAGTCCGTTACATGAAATGTCACAATCTCTTCACGTAACTTAGGCATGTTCTCCTTCCCGTTTCTGTCAAATAATCCCCAGATAACTTATAGTAACTGATACAATGTAAATGCTATATGAATAGTTGTTAAACTATACTACCTAGGGAATAATGACAAGAAAAAAATCTGTACATGTTCAATATAGATGAAATTTTTTCCAGATATTTACAATCCAGTGGGTTGAATCCATGGATGTGTAACCTATAGCTGTGGAGGGCTGACTATGTAATACTTTATGGTCTATAGTGCTAGGCATTTTGTGATTTCCATTAGTTGTTTCACTTGACCCTTGAGTTAGAAGAGCTGTTTCACCAGGATCCTAAATGATGGATTCACTTCCTTGTCATTTCCTGAGATGGCTGAAATTCTCTTCCCTTCCCATCCTACCTACTGTCTCCCCTAGTTTGCCTTTTATACGACTTTGTAGGTTTTATTTTTATGCTACCACTGCAGAGGTCCAACATGCTGTCTCCTATCCTTGGTGGATTTTAAAAATCAAGAACCAAGATCAGGTACACTAAAGCCACTAACCTCTCAGCAGGATGGACACTGAGCATCCTGTCTGGCTTCCAAGGACAGCGCACATCCATTCTCTCTAATCACTAGTTCTCACTGTATTTCTGGACTCTGGTAGTTTTCTTTACTCTTTTGAATGTTAAGCCACACATTTTCAATATATCCACTTAGGGGCTGGAGCGGTGGCTTGGCATTAACTGCGTGCCCAGCATGTGCGAGTACACAAGTTTGAACCCCAGCACCACACACACAATGAAGTCTTGGAGCAGTGAAGGACACATGAAAAACTAAATAAAAACTGTCTCTCTCTCTCTCTCTCTCTGTCTCTCACTGTCCCTCTCTTTTTATAAATAAATAAATAAATAAATAAATGCTTAAAATAAGGTTAGACTAATGTATGAAAATATATTTATATTTTTATCTAGAACTTCTAGATGTTTGTAGGAGTTTTCAGGCTAGTCTGCCATCTTTGCTAGAATTTTATGTATCTTCTACTTACTAAGTATCATGTTATAAGAGACTTGCAATGTCTCTCTTCTTCCTGGATTATGCTTCTGAGAATCTTAAAACATAATCCCTCTCTGGTTTCTGCCCCAATATTTCAAATCTAGGGCTGGGGATGTAGTTCAGTGGTGCAGCTCCTTGCTCAGAATGTTAAAAGCCCTGGGTTCAGTCCCCAGCACTGGAAAAAAAATTCAACTCTAGGCTAATTTCTGGGCTGAATTTGCGAAGAGTAAATCATGCCAAAAGCCACTGGTTCTTCTCTGGAGCATAGCCACAGATTTAAGCCTACTATAAATCAGGCAACTGCACTCTATGTATTTTCTCATTTTAAAATTTCACTTTGCAAATAAGTGCCAAGATAGAAGCCACTGCCAAAAGTGCAACCACTTAAGAGTATCCTGATCATACAAAAATAGCACTCAGAGTTACTACAGAGAAACTAACACAAGGCCTTCGGGGTAGACTGCAATTTCCATTTTACAGGTCAGGAAACTGAGGCACAGGAAAGTCAAATCTTACTAAGAGAAGATGCTGGAGTTCTAATCTAAAGACGGAATCCAGGCTGCATACTGTCTTTTAGAGCCCATTTTCCTGAGTTAGGGAATGCAGTCATGTCTAATGCAACACCACGCAGTTTTGACACCCAACAACCAGCATTCATGCTTAGAGGTATTTTTGTGTGCTCAATATAGCCGGATAACAACGGCTTTTAAATCTTGAATGCTTTTCCTTTCTGTTGCTATCGCAACAAATGAAAGCAATTCAGGCTATGTTTACTGATAATTTATAAGTAAGTGCAGCAAGCAATAGGAGGAGAAGCAGTTAATGTTTTTTGGAGTATACATAATACTTCAAGAGCTTGGCTCATGCCTTATTTTCTATTATCAACTAAGCACGGAACAAAAGGGCCATGTACAGTGGAAGCCAGCTTACCCTTCCCACTTCAACAAGGTTGGTCACCATGATTATGCTTGCTGTGTTTTCATGCCACACCATCCTCCAGAAGTCATAGATGGTCTCTTGCATTGGCCCTGCAGAAAAATGAAACAGAGATGTTACTTTTATCTGGAGATTTTCTGGGCTTGCAAATAAATCCATTAACACCCACACACAGATCTCCATTTTTATAGATGGGCATAGCTCTCTAGTTTTGGTGCAAGTTTCTTTTTCTCAAGTTGCACCTATAGAAATATCAAGTCTTTCATTCATGGTTGAATTTCCTCATGTCATCAAACGTTATCTGCATTTGAGCTCTTTTTACCCCTCTTAAACTACTACCGTGAAAGAAAGTTATTTCTCCATCATTTAGCTATTTATCTCCATAATACTCAAGAGTGAGATTTTAAAAAATGGATAACATTACTCTTTCTGGTAACAATTGGCAGATATCCCAGGGAAGTGGTATAGAGAGAGCAATGAGCCTCTATAGGAAAAATGGCCTTTTCTTGTTTCTAATATTTTTCTTATTTTGTGTCATCCATCAAATTAATCCGTTGTTTTCTGCCTGACTTTCTAAAGTGAGAGAGAAGTTAAGAGTTTTAAGCAGTTGTACCTCTCACCGAACACAAAGATTCCTGGCAGAACATGGCCAGGAATCAAATTCTTTAGATCTTAGGTTCTGAGCATTTGAAAACTTCCCTATGGTTTGAGGAATAAAAAAGGAGGGGGTGGTAGTTATGTATTACAAAATGCCTGGACTACTGATACCATCTGGTACAGAAAGTTGGAGTTTAATATTTCTTTTAATCCAGGTTTTAAAAAATACCTCAATTCTATTTTATGTTCATGTATTCTTGAGGATATAAATGTGCAGTATAAATCTTTAGAAGACAAACAGAAATGTGAGGAAATGCAACTTCAAAGGCTTGGAGAGTCACATGATGTATAGAGAACTGAATAAATCATCAGGCACATTCAGAGCCAGCACCCCCTTATTCTCCTGCAGGATCTTTACATTACATAATCGATTATTGAATATGGGGCTCATATATTTGAATTTGAGATTTGCTTCTGCCTTTATACCTGGCTGTGATTTGGGGCAAGTTACTCAGACACTGAGACACTGTGGATCTCAGTGTCTTCTTTATGTACATACTGATTACTGTCACTTCTCAAGGTTATGTGAAGCAACCATAGAATTAATACACATGTGGGCATTTTATAAATGGCAAAGCAATAGAAGGAAAATAAAGCTCATTTAAGATATTTATTAATGGTCATCCCTGTGCTGAGGTCTGGACACTGAGCAATAATGACACACCCCAGGGGCCCCTTCAATCACCCCACATTCCTCTGGACCAATCAGCAATTGGTTCTTGTGCAATTCTTCTTCCCTTTCCTCCCTGTCCAGGCCTCCCATCCTCAAGAAGATGCACTCTTAGAATTCCTCCCCATTGCTTCTGAGTATACACCTAGTCTCACATAAAAGCTCACTCAGTTGCATGAAGCCTCTGTATGATGCCCCTTTGGGGATGGGAGTATGCACGCCACCTCCTGTGAAGCTACATCATCCATTTCAGCCCAGTCCCTTGGTATGTGCGTGCCATTCTCCTGATGTCTAGGCTGAAGATTTCAGTGACTTTAAGGTTACAGAGGGGACAAGTAAACATCGGATTCTATCAATCATCACATTTTTAGTTTGCACAGAGCTTAATAGCTTGTTACTTATTCACGAGGGGGGAAACTGCACCAAGTCCATCTTCATGCAGACACATAGTCTTCCCAATGTGACCCCTGAAACAAAGACCTAGTTTTCACTAGGTACACAGGCCACAGAAGTAGTTCTGATGGCAGTGGCTATCATGGAGGAGTCAGATGTTCGTGGACAGCATGTAACTGCAGGAAGGAAAGTCCTCTTTTTTCTCTTGCCCCACCCGACAGAAGGCCCTACAGAGACATTATGTGTTTTTTTTGCTTGTTTGTTTTTCCAGGGCTGAGGATCGAACTCAGGGCCTTGCGCATGCTAGGCAAGTGCTCTGCCACTGAGCTAAATCCCCAACCCCCAGAGACATTATATGTTAGGGCCCCTGTTCTGTGCTTCCAAAGTGCTCCTCATCTACCTTTTCTCAGTAGGCAACACCTGTGATTACTTAGTTCAAGTTTCCCTTGCAGGGAAACAGGGCTCTCTAGGGCGTCCTGCTACTTCCTTGGTGACCTTCTGGAACACCTGGCAGAAGCTCTATGAATAGATGAATGAATGAATGAGTCTGTATGGATGTGTGTAAATCATATCATTATTAAAATGTTGTATTGATCATATGCTAAGTATTAAATAATATCAATGCATAATGTTGACATGACTTCCTTTCTCTGAGATATCTGCAGAGACTTGAAAACACAGCCCCTTTATCCATTTTTCAGTTCATGGAAAGGGGGGCATATTTTGCAGAGGTTTCTTCAGAAGAATGTGACTATCACTCAGAGCATTGCCTTGGGGCATTGACAATGAACTATTGCTGCCAACCACTAAGCAGATCACTCTTCTAAGTCTCCCTGCCCAAGGCTTTGCTTCTAAACTTAGCCTAGTTGCTTACTGGGGTAGCCAGCATGCAATCTTAGCTGCACAGACACTGTTCTCTCCTGGAAGCAGCTGTTCTTACCTGTGACTACAGATGAAAATGACTGGAGCTTTAAAAAGAAACTGCAGTTCTATGAGGCTCTGATTTAATTGTCCTGGGTGTGTTTTCAAATCTCTCCTGATCTACAGCATCAAAAGCTTCCATTCTGCCTTCCAGTCTTAGTCACCCAGTCTTCTAGGTGTCATTGTGAAACACCACAAAGATATGTGTGTTTTGAATCTAGTCACGTCCAAACCTGTCTACATACTCTGTGAAAATCAAAAGGAATCCTACTTTTCTCTGATTGAGGGAACTCCACTCATAAAATGTCATCTAGGACATGGCTGGACTACATCACCCGTGGGGTTCGGGATTAGTTAAAGCTGCATGGGATTTCTGTGACTAACTTTGCAGTATCTTTGAAATAAAGGGTTACTTATAAGCATTAATGGCTCAGATGGATGATACCATATTTTAATTGTCATGATTTTCTTACCCACTGATCTGGACTAGAAAAGTAGATAATGATAGAAAAATGAATTAAGTGAGTTCCCCCCAGCTCCCTGCCAAGGCTAATTTTAGGTTTAGGTGTCCAGAAGAACCAAAAGAATTTGGTGCTAAAATTTAAAAACAAAAACTGAACCCAAAGACTTTTCTAAGTTGATCCCAGAAGAAAAACAAGAAAGTCAAAGTAGAGGGCACCCTCTCTGCTTGTCGTTCAGTTCTGCCTTCCTCTCTTTCATCTCTGCCTTCCTTTCCCTGTGTGGCACCAGATCTATGAGCATTTGATGTGTGACCTTCTCTCCAGCCTGGTCACATGGCAGTTCAACAGTAAAACTGCTCAGGGGTGGGCATTAGAGATTCTTAGCTGATGATTCAAGGTATTTTCTTGAATTCCCATTTAAATCTTGTTTGTTTTTTAAAGTTTTTTTTTTGAGGTGGGGGGAATGGAAGAAGGAAGGTACTGAAGTGTAAGATTTATAATGCAAAACTCATCAATCCTGTTTTTCTTTTTGACATATTTAAAATGATTTCCCGAGATCTGAATAAATTATTACTCAGAAACACATGTCTCCTGAGAAAATCAAAGTGTTCTGGAGGTTGGAGAGAGGCAGAACCAATTACCTCCAGAGCTCTTCCATGTGACTTTAGTAGCTCCTGCTGGGGTCTGAGTGACTCCTGAGGTGACCATCCTGAGCCAACATACTGGGTCTACTGGAGTGTACTGAGTACTAAGCTGCCTAGGTCCTCCTGGGACCGAAATGCAGGGAGGAACACCTCAGTTGGTCAGCATTCCTCTGCCTGTGACCGCTACCTCTCAAGGTCACTGGGGGTTGCCCCCAGAATAAGCAAACAACTAAATTCCCAAGATAAGAAATCCAAAATAGTAGGCAAAGGACTCGGAAAAACCTTCTCTCTCAAGGTATGAAAAGGTGCAACTGAGAGCCTCACATTTGATTTCTGTATTTCTGGCTGGGTGGGAACCACTCTAATTGCTGTGGAAGGTACATTTACAGATGTTTGCACAATGGACAAGGAGATTATTCTTGGCCGTTGTCCCCCTGTGGGACCATAGCATTTGAAAGGTCAGGTCTAGAAATTTCAATAATATCAGACCAGTAATACATTTCATTTCCTCCACAATAGTTGGCACACATAGACCTCTGCTGAGGAGGAAATGTATGGAGGGCACATTCACCTCCACCAACCCCAAGAGGAACAAAAGAAAAGGGCAGAAAGAACTAGAACACAAGAAAAAAGATGCAACACAATAAAAGCAGAAGTGAAAGATGTTCAAGGCTGGGCTCTATTGTGTGAGAGGAGTTCTCCAGTTCATGGAAAGAGAGAGACAGATTAAAAATTAGAGTTTTAAACCTTCATAGATGACTTGTACCCCTTCTTTTCACATTCGAATTTCTACACAGTATGTTTTTTTTTTGTGTGTGTTAACTAAAGCTGCAAAGAAGTCAAGGTCCTTTAAAAGCTCACAGTGGCATATTCGAGTTTTTTTTTTTTTAAGCAAAGTACAAATATCAATTGCTTTTCCATCATACATACAATAAAATCTAACATCTTTTGAGCAAGTTCTACTTCTCAGGTCTTGTACTTTGTATTACCTCATTAACTTTAACAATCACCAGCCTATGTAATGGGTCCAATTGTTCTCCATTTTACTGAAAGGAGACTAAGGCATAGAAAAGTCAAGTAAGTTGTCCAAGGTCACAGAGCTAGTGAGTTGTGAGGCTGAGTTTTAAATCTAGTGGTCTGCCTCCATTTCATCCCAGGGCCTCCTTCCGAATGTCAAAACAATTTAGAAGGGCTCAACAAGACAAGAGTGTACCCTGCAGTCACTGCAATCCCCACAAGAATAAGACAGAAGATAAACCATGTCAACCACACAGAAACAATCTTTTTAAAAGTGGTTTTACATCAGGTCACTTCCCTCCTTTAACATCCCCAATGGCCTCCTGCTGCTATAGAATAAAATCTAACTTCACGAGCACAGTCAGCTCCCAAGATTCTGGCCTGTCCCAACCTCTCCAGAACTTCCTCCTCTCCAATCCTGTTCCCCTTACTAGCTCCAGTGGCCTTGGCAGCCCACTTGAAATACCAAAGTAAATTCACACTCCTGGAATCCACACTTCCCTCCCATCCATTCCCTGACCCTCAGTCAGTCAGTATTCATGTCTGAAAAGTGCAAACCACATCATGTTATTTTCCTGCTTAATACCTTCCAAGAGGAACAGCATACAACTGGAATTCTTTAATTTGGAAACCTGAGTTGGGCCACTTTTCCAAGACCCAAGTTAAGGCTCCCTGCCTTCATGACACTTGGTAACTCGTAGAGCCAGTGGTATTTTCCTGCACATTCCCACAGTGTTCTGTGGCCTCATATCTACTTTGCTCTCCTCATTTATACACGCTTCCTGGCTTCACTGGGAGTGAATGGCAGCCTCCATATGCAACAGCTCACACTCAGCCATCCCATGCCAGGGATACAGAGGTAGGTAAGGGATGCAAAGGTCACAGGATAAATATAGTTCCCACTTTTCAGAAGCTTGTCATTTTCCTTTCTTTCTTTCTTTCTTTCTTTCTTTCTTTCCTTCCTCTTCCTCTTCCTCTTCCTCTTCTTCTTCTTCCTTCTTCTTCTTCTTCTTCTTCTTCGGTACTGGGGCACTTAACCACTGAGCCATATCCTCAGCTCCTTTTTATTTATTTATTTTATTTTATTTTGAGATAAGGTGTCACTAAGTTGTTTAGGACCTCGTTAAGTTGGTGAGGTTGACTTTGAACTTGCAATCCTCCTGCCTCACCCTCCCAAGCTACTGGGATTTTAGGTGTGCACCACTGTGCCTGGTTAAGCTTGTCATTTTCTAAGCTAGAGCTAAGGCAGGAACATACTACCTTCTCCTTTCAAGAATGGTAAGGCCAATGTCCTAAGACACTGAAACTAACTTAGAGGTGCACACCCCTGAATATAAGTAAAGATTTCTCAGAGGGCATAAGACTAGTTTCAAAATATTAATCCCTGGTGCTTAACATCTGTATGGACTCTGCCAAAACTCATCTTCCTAAAGGCAATCTCCACGCACAAGTATCTCTTGCACTTGACAAATCCTCTATTGATCTCAAATGTTACTGAGACACTGCCCTGGTATAAAAATCTAGAGGTGATAAAACAAGGGGGGCTAGAATATTGACCCCAGGAATACTTGGTATTTTGGCTCAGTTGGGATGTATCAATAATTAACCTGAAGAGTAAAGAACAGTAAATAAAGAGATTGTGCTTCATATTGATTAAGGAGAGGGAAACTTGAAAAACATTTAATGATATTTTAAGCCAAGTGTGACTCTCCAAGCATGAAATGGCTAATGGAGGAGACCAGAAGCACAAATGTCAAGTCAGGCTTATGTGTATATTCAAAGATAGCATCAGTGTGGCTCAAGGGATGGTTCAAAAGAAGTAGCACATGAGTCCTGGGGTCCAGTGATAGGCCCCAAGACGGCCTTGCTCAGTTAGCACAGCCAGCAGAGACAGTTCATGAGGGAACTGGGAGGGATGGGTTTGCATCTGGAGCTGAATGGGGAAGACTAGGACGGCCCTTGAGGGACAGTTTTGAAATCCATGGGGACTCCTGTTGTGCCTAATGCTTTTGATACTATAAAGAAGTCACATGTTTTAGGACAGAATAAGGACGACCCAAGACTAGGATGGTGAGTGAGCTGAACCAACCAAGAACATGGGCTTCCCTTTGTGCATGTCAGTCCTGAAATGCTGTGATGGGATGGCTAAAGGCGAGTTATGGGAGCCAAGGGGGCAGTGCGTGGTGGGGTCACAGCAAGTGGCAGAAGGAAAGATGGAAGGAAGTGGCCCTAGGATGGCTATACTGTCATGTTCTTGGGTTTTCAATGGCTCCATCAGAACCAGAGATACCAGAGGTGCAAAGTGAATGTGGAAAAGATGAGCCTGAGATTTATGCATTAATTTTAAAGCTCTTGCTACATACATAAAAGTGGCCCTAAATTTTTGATCCATTATTGCTACTGTTGCTGCTGGCAATAATCTATAATAAGTATTATAAAGTCAGTTATTCAACAGTCGGAGAATTGGACATCCCTTCAGTGGTTACTGAGTAAGTTTTTATTACAAAACTTTATGTGATTTTTCAATATGATACTGCCATAACATGACGTCCATAATTTCACATTTAGTATCTTTTCATTTCTGCACAAGTGAAATGTAAAAGGTAAGATCTGCCACTGCATTTTACGGACTGAAGCTATAATAGTGACACAGAAAATAGTTGGCTTCGGCATTAATAATCCTTAACATCACTTATTTGATAGATGCATTTGCTCTCCCCTGAGGCTACGTATGTTAGAATCGTAGACTTTTTATGAATAATTTTTGGTTTCAGTTGAGGAGAAAGTAAAGCAAAATTGAGATGGCCAAGTACATGGGATGTGAGTTGTTCATTTTTCTCAACTGTTAGGAATAGCCCAAGAAAATTACCATTTAAAAGAAACAATCAAAATCAACTGATGAACAAGAAGTAAACATACATTGTTTTATAATGGTGAAAACTTGGGAATATTTTATTTAACCTAAATTCAAAAATAGAACTAGCAGCATGTTAAAATAGCATTTTCTAAGGATAGAACTCAGGCGAAGCACTCTCTATGTCAGAATTACAGGGTTAGGAATGTTCACCAGTCCATCGGAATTTTAATTGGTGACAGTAAAAGAGGAGAAAATTGGTGCTAGAGCTATAATAATAGACACCTTTTTAGAAGTAATGTCAAAAGTGATGACTTAAATGATGACATTAAGTAGTGTTTTCTGTTAATAAATTTCAGTGGTTCCCATACAATGACAAATCCCTTCTTCCACCGGGTAGATTTTTCCTGCTGCATGAATCTCTGTCCTTCACCTGGCTCACTCTGGTTGGTGGGTATTTGCCATTTGCAGTATTTCTTCTAGATCAACTCAACTCCTTAGTTTTTAGACCTTGTCTGACACTAAAATTAGGCATCCCTCTCCTGTTGTACCCATGACTCACCTGTCCTCTAGACCACATAAGCCACCTGGTGATAGTCACATTTCTTTCACACCCTTCCACAAAATCCTGCTTTTAGAAATAAAAATGATGCCAGGATTTACTGGGCAAATGTTCCTGGCTTTCTCTACATAATTAGTTTTGTGGATTGTTTGTTTCTAGGTGTATTACTAGAACATCTGAAACCCTTTTGGACACCAAAAGGTTATGTCAGATTCAATTAGGACAAAATTGGTATAAACCAAACATTAGTAGACAGGTTGCACATAAACACTAATCTAGCCTGGGAAATCACTGTCTGTAATTTCAGTATGAATCCTCAACCCTTCTCTCTCTTTTTGATAAAAAATCTGGCTTTCAATTTATTCACTAAAAATAATTATGAGATACTTAAAAATAAAAAAAGGATAAGTAATTACATGGTACATATTGTTTTGTCTTAAAGCTAAATTTAATTAATAGCCATGTCACTAATTCTAATCTTTAACTTCAAATTTTTCAAGTTATTATTGTCTAGCATCTTATTTCCAATATGGGTTTATTTCACTTTGATTCATCATTATTATAATTCCTTTTTCCATTTATGCTTTTTAAAAAAAACCACACCTTAATAGTTTTAATTTTGTTTCTCCAAATTCACATTTACTAGGATAAAGTTTATGCATTTCTACACTATTGTTAACTATGTCTCAAGTCGCACCAAAAACCGATAAAGAACTTTTTAAGAAAGTAAATTGAAAAGCAGTCTCAGTTCTTTTTTCCTTTCCCCTATCCATAACTCCAAGATCTTTAAATAATAAAACAAATGAAAATAAAAATCTACAAGGTCACTCTTAAAGCCTGAAAAGAAACTGTTTCTGATACTTATAATATACATACATACTTCTAACCATTTAGACAGATATCTGTGCTAATAAAATCCCAGATAAAGGTTAAAAAAAAAGTCATTTGAAAAACAACTCTGATTGCTTTCATACCCCACATGGCATATGATGATTTAAATCACAATCCTGGTTGTTTTTTTTTTTAATTCTGTAAAAATGATGGAACACAAACTCCAAAGAATGTGTCAAGGTGATACAAATGTTCTAAATATTAAGGAAACTTAATAAAACTTTTGTTTTTTTTTAGAAAGAGGGGACAGAGAGAGAGAGAGAGAGAGAGAGAAGCAATCTTTATTTAGTTTTTCATGTGACTTTCATTCCTCAGACACTTCGTTGTGTACGTGGTGCTGGGGTTTGAACATGCGTCCTTGCGCATGCCAGGCAAGCACCGTAACCGCTAAGCCACCGCTCCAGCCCCAGTAAAACATTTTTTATTTGTGAAATAGAAGTAAAATACGACTTGTCTGACTGGGACACTTGCTTTGGAAACTTAATTGATGATTGCTAAAAATTCTTAATGTCCATTTTGGTTTGCCCTGTGTTAGTAGCGAGACTCTGGGTAAGGGTCAGGCTAGGGAGGCACCTGTAAGTACTGAGTACCATCGGCACGATTACTCACTGGGGTAATGTCTACATTTTATTCCCTGAATGAATAGATGTATCTGTCTATGTTTTTAAGAACACAACCATAATACCATTGTTATTACTTTAGAAAGTTAATTCCTTAGAAACCATCAAACGGCCATTACTACTGACTGTGTAGCCCTTTGCATAAGGTGACATACAGCCCTTGACTGCCAAGGATTCTCCCTGTGTGAAGCAGACCTCAGAAGTGGCTTGGAGGAACACCCTGCAGCTCAGTGTCCCCCTCCCAAATCTTCTGCCCCCTTGGCACAAATCAGGACTGGACAGGCATCTGGCCAACCTCTAGCATGGTTAGTTGCCCACCTAACACACCTAGGCTGTAGAAGCAAGTCAAAGGCACACACTTTTCCCTCTGCCTCACTCTTATTTCTCCCTCTGCTCTTCTTCCATTATTATTCTCTTTCCCAAAAAATCAAACCTCGCCCTCATTTTGTCCTCCAAGGCCTATCTAGCCTCCCCTCTAAAACAATCCTGTGTAAGTCCTACCCCAGAAATTGCTTTAGATAAAGCCTAGATGAAACTAGACTGAATTGTTCTGGTGTTTGAAACTATGCTGCCTTCAATTACATGTAGTCCACTTAGCCTTTAGGCAAGTGGACTTTAGGCAAGCTTGGAGCTGGTGTCCTTTGCCAGTCATTTTCTGGAAGACTTCAAAAACTGCAGGAAGGGGCTGGCGTTGTGGCGGGGTGGTTGAGACAGCTCGGCAGTTGCAGCGTTTGCCTGGCATGTGCAAGTACATGGGTTTGAACCCCAGCACCCATGTACACAACTAAGTGTTGAGCAATGAAAGCCATGTGAAAAACTCAATAAAAATGGATTCTCTCGGGGCTGGTGCGGTGGCTCAGTCGTTTTGGCGCTTGCCTGGCAAGCACGAGGACCTGGGTTCAAACCCCAGCACCATGTATACAACTAAGTGTTGGAGCAACTAAGGCCATGTGAAAAAATAAAGTTTTTTTTTAAAAAAATGGATTCTCTCTCTCTCTCTCTCACTCTCTCTCTCACTGTCCTTCTCTCTTAAAAAAAAAATAAGACTGCAGGAAAACACGCTTCTCCCAGCTTATTGTTATTCCAACCCATATTTACCTTTTGTTTACAAGTTCACAATGCTGATAATCTGGACATCGGAGGGGAATACAGGATGCTGGTCAAAACCTAAACTTTCAATACGTTAGTAAGTACAAACTATATTCGTTTTTATAAACCATGTGAGTATACACTACACTTGGGGTAAAGTCTGAACTCTCTCTTTGCTACCAAGAGCTGTGGCTTTGGAATCTATAGAATTATAGTATTAATAATAAAAATTATAGCTAATATTGATTGACAAGTTGCTTGCAGAGCTGTATCTGAGCCTGGTCAGCCCAACTCTAGAGTCATTACCCTAAATAACCACTCTACTTACTCTACTGTCTCTTGGGGAAGTCTTGGTCCAGTTTAGTAACTGGACATGTTTGTAGACAGAAGTAATTTTAGGGCCAAAATTCAGAGATCTGACTGTAATCATGCTACATAAGCAAAGGAATATTTGTGAGTGAAACAAATAATGGGGTAACTCCTAATTTGAGTTGCATTTGGAACTGAAATATTCCAAAGCATTTTTGGAAACTGCATCTACCTAAATGAACCACTATGTGGATTTTGTTCTTATTGGGCTACATTCAGCCCTGCTATAGAATCATGCCCCTTACCCCCTGCAGTTATACAAACATTTTCAGCTTTCACTGTGACTGGGGAATGCAAAGGCTTCTACTATTATTGACATGGAAAGCAGGTTGTAAAGGCACACAAATCATATTTGAGTGACAGGGGTAAAGATTAGACTTCCACTGAGAAACTCTAATACAAAAGGTGGTGGGTAGTGAGTGGTAATAATCTGTTTTACAATTCAGAGTCACCACTTCTGCAGGGACCTTTGGTCCCTGGTCCCTGGGATAGGCTGTATGGAAATGTGCAGGAGGAGCTGGGAAGGGGCACAGGAGCCTAGAAAGGGAGGAACATGACAGATGTCTACAGCACAAGAGCTGGCTGAGGCACAGAACGTTCATCAGTGTTGGTCTCCAAAGAGAATTCTCAGAAGCTGAGCCTGGGTACTTGGAAATGCTGTAAAGAGGGTAATAGAGAGAAGACAATCAAGGAGGGGGAAATAAAGGAATGGCAGCTTCGGAATGGAAGGGTTTGGTGACCCAAAGGACTGGCTGCCTTCTGTCAAGAAGAAGAAAAGTGGAGGGGAAAAAAAACTGTATTCATATGCTTTCAGGGGGCTACTGCCAAAGAAAGAAAGGCTTTCATTAGTTTCTATCTTCTTTAATTGTTTTTTTTCAGTACACAAGTGGCATCCTCTTTTATTTAAGAAAAGAGAATAAATCTAATAAATGAATAAAATAGAGATAAATTGGCTCCCTAGACATAGCTCAGTGCAGGCAATCTCAATGTTCAAGAGCAGTACAGCACACAGCAGCAGGAAACTTCCAGTAGTGAACTTCTGAATGAGCAGGGAAGAAACAGAAGTAACCCACAGGGGTTGGAAACTTCCTCAACTGTTTCCTGCCTTGACAAACTTGTCCAAAAGTGGATTCATGGTAAAAAGGGATAGAGCGAGAAAGAGACTCAAGGTCTGCACTGGGCCTCACTTTATTTGCCAAAAGGGGAAGAATACAGACCAAAGAAGCCCCTGAATCCAATGCTTCAACAAAATTTCAAACTGAAAATAGTGTGCTGTCATTTTAGATATCTCCGCAGTGCATAATTCTAAGGTCTCTGGTGCACACCTGACCTTGTGCTGAGCCTGCACGCAGTAGAAGCACAGAAATGGTTGTTCAGTTCTGTATGAAATAGGCTGTAAAGGAATGGATTTACTTTGCAAGGGTTCATGGTGCTGGAGGCCAGGGGAAGCCAGCACTGTGAATACTCTATAATTTTGAAGGGCTGAACTTGGAAAAAAGATGTGAATATATGTATTTAGTTTGTATTGCTTTTGTATAAAGGATTCATTTCAATTTGTATGGATGAAGGTCACTTAAATAAATTTCTGCATTCAGTTCCAAATATTTCAACTATAAAACACAGAAGTTGGACTGTGAGATTGTTAAAGTTTCTACCAGCTCTAAAAGAATCTATAATTTTCTTCTTCAAATGAGGCACACATTTAAATTTCTCTTAAAGATTTAAAAAGCACTTGTTCCACCTTTTTAGAAAATACATATAAGTGAAAGCAGACAGTATTTGTCTCTGTCTGGCTTATCTCACTTAATGTAACATTCTCTAAGTACATAATGTCCTCTAAGTTCATCCATGTTGTTGCCAATGACAAAATTTCCTGATTTTTTTTTTTTTAATGCTCAATAGTATTTTTTGGGCCCATACACCACATTTTAAAAACCCTTTCATCCAATGATGGACACTTGGTTATTGTGAATTATGCTGTAATGATCCTGCATTGTATACTCAAAACAGCTAAAATATAGGATTTAAAATGTTCTCACCACAAAGGAAAGATAAACATTTTAGGTGATGAAAACGCTAATTACCCTGACTTAATAACTTCACAATGAATAGATATATTGAAACATTTGGTACCCCACAAATACTAAAATCAAGTAAAATTTAATAAAATAAAAAAATTAAAAGGGGGCTGTAGTGGTAGCTCAGTGGTTGAAGTGCTTGCCTCACATGCATGAGAACCCAGGTTTGAACTCTAGCACCACATACACATACAAGTGTTAGAGAAGCAGAGGCCAGATGAAAAAAATAAATGAAACGGATTCTCTCTCTCTTTAAAAAAGAAATAAAAAAGAAAAAGCATTTGTTTTGAGACAACCTAGAACTGGGTACATGCTTAACAACAGGACATCATTTGTCTTCAAATTACTCATTATCAATTTAGGTTTTATTATTCCAGGGATACATTTCTGCTTATGGAATCCATAAAAACCTACATGGATGTGATTTAACAAGATCTATTTTTGGCTTCATCTTTTCATTTGCAACCTGTCTTTAAATGTTCTCACTGCTAAAGACCAAGTTTATTAAGAGCATAGGGCTGAGACAGCTATGAAATTGACCTTTTGGTTAATTAGCCAGTATCTTTGGAAATTAATCTGATGAAGACAAACTGAAGGAAGTTCAATGCAACTGTTCATTCTCTCTAGGCAAACCACAGACAGGTGGGAGACACAGGCAGGGCCTGCACAAATGTGGCCCTGGGAGGCTAAAATCCTTGGCCTCCTGAGGAAGGGGTCACTGTTTGCCTGTGTATGAAGTATAAATCACATTTTCCAAAGTCTCCCTGTTAACATTGGAAACTAGAGAATACTACATTTCGCTAGGTACTACTTTTAAATCAATCTCCAAAACGACATAACAAATGAATCCAAAACATAATCTCTAACCCACTGACAGTGTAGCAACAACTTAGCCAGGAAAAACAATGTCAGCTACCATAGCATTCATGCTTCAAGTACAAGCCACAATGGTGCTTGAAAGAATAAAAACAAAAGTTGTTTACTGAAGGCTAAGTTCTTGATTTAAAAAAAAAAAACCAACATTTCATTTAACTCTATTTAGAAATAATTTCAAATGTTCATCTCCATCTGGAGGCCAGAACGCCAGAGACAAAAGCTTCTTTACAGAGCCTGCAGAACTTGCATGGAAGCCCTGAAAACACTTCCTAGGGAATGGCTTGCCCAGGAAAGCAAAGCAAACTGTTCAAAGCACCAATATATACTGCTCCAAAAGCCTGGAGGAGGATTTTGAGTTGGGAAAATATGAACCATATTTGTGTTTCTGAAAATTCTTTACTTAAATTACACCACATGGAAGAAATGCACAAGAAACAGATCAATAGCAAACAGAAAGAACTCACTGGAGCAGCTTCCCTTGTTGTGCAAGGGCAGATGATCTATAAAAATATCTCCTATAAACATTCGCTCCATATTTTTATTATTTTCATAGTAAAGTTTGCTTTTAGTTGCAAGTGCCTGGAGGAGCTTTTTTTTATTTTTTTGGTTTCTCCTTTTCAAATTATGAACACAGAATTACAGACAAAATTGACTCTCTAAGGTGTATGGGGTTAGTACAGAGCAATGTTAATCTAACAAGATGGACTATCTCTAAAGAAAGTGCCTTGATTTACTCACACATCTGAAGAAAAAGTGTTTCTAAAAACAGAAGGTGCCAGCTCTTAACTGTAGAAACAAATAGTCACAAGTGTCGGAGACAATGACATCAAGGTATTTTCTGGGAAGCATATATTTGGTCAGACCAACATGAGATATCCTTTCTGCCTGGCTGGAATATTCCACTGTCTGCCTGGCGTCTGGTAACTCATTTACACACTCAGTCATTCTTATTTCTACTGAGTATCTGTGTCGGGCTGGCTATCTACCTGGTGGTTGGTACCACCCAATGAATGAATGAACTCTTCCACCCCTTCTTATGATGCCCAGTCCTAAAGCACTCTTAGCATCTTCCTCTTTGGCTGCAGACCCAGAATGCCCCCTGCTAGAGTGTGCACAGTTCTGATGAAGACTCTCATTTCTTTTTGTAATTGATGACTTGATACATGGTTTTCTGTATTTATTCCTGTGGTCTCTGCCAGTGTGACTTGACATCCTCAAATACGACACTGAACATTGGAGTCTCTGAGTATAAAAGGCAGGTGATGAGAAGGCCAATGGCACATGGCACAGGCCCTGTCTAGATGGTCAGCTCTCCACAGGACATGGATTCTTAGAACTGTTCAAAGTCTTCTAAAACTGAACAGCTCAGGTTTATTTGCATGGCAGAAATCAAGTATGGTGTCACTAACTAGGGATTTTACACAAGACTACTTACATTTTTCAGAGCATATGTAATTAGTAAGACCTACTCTTTCAGTACATTTTTAAGGTCAGTGTTGGAGAATGTTATTTTATCAATAGTTATATGGCACCTACTAGGTATTCAACAAGGGACTGAATGCATTAGAAATATTAACTCACTTCATCTGTATGACAACCCTACAAGATCAACTACTATCATCTTCATTTATGAAGAGAATGATAATATTAAGTAATTGTCCAAGATCACACAGGTTATAAAGGGAGGAGCTAGGGTCTGAGCCTGGACACTGTGGCTCCAGAGACCTTATTCCTAATCATGTAGTTATATGATCTTTCAGTAACAAGAGCTTAGATGTTCATGATATTTACTCCCCTTCTGGCACAGCTCTACGTGTTTATATATATGAATGCATTTAATCTCCACAGTGGCCTCCAGGAGGAGGTAGAGTGAGGAGTTGATGAACTGATGTTGGAGTTCAATAGCCTACATGTGAACATGGGTCTTCTACTTCCTAGGTCTGTAACTCTAGCAAATTCAAGTCTCTTTGCCTTAGTTTGCTCATCTATAAGTTGGGGACAACAATATTTCCTATCTTTAATATTTATGGTAAAGGTGAAATGAGTTGATCAGATTCACTATATGAACACAGGAAGTTAAGTCTGATTCATTCCACAAATTTTTCTTAACTCATTTTTCCTCCCACTGTTTCTTTCCCTTTTGTCTCTTCCTCTGCTCTTTTCCTTATTTTGGGTTAGTTTCAACATATCAGAGAGATTATATGAATTAAAATATCATGCTGTACCTTCCACCCATATGTACAATTATTATGTCAATTAAAATGATAAAATATTAAAATCGTAAAAATTAAAATAAATTTAGAAAAAAGATGATGCAAGAAAAAAATATGCAAAAACAAGTGAGGAAGGATGCTGTGCTCGCAAGCCAACATGTGCCACAGGCCTGCAACATCTTTCACAACTGCTTTGCAATGCCTTTCCCTCAGTTATCCAATGCAGGACTCTCTTGAGGTTAGTTTTAAAAATGAAACTAAACACTTCTCCAGGCCCACTTGGCTGCCCACCATGAGGCCAGCAGGTGCTCTCTCCAATCAGTGTGAAGAAGTGTTTCATAAGGTTCTTCATCCAGCTTGCATCCCACACGTCTCCACAGGTTGTGTTTTGATTGTGAACTATGAGCAGTTCTGGTCTAGCATGCCCACCTGCATGCTCTTCTGGCCCTCCCTGTGAGCCCTGCTTTTGAAATCCCAGCTCTGCCCTGGCTCTACGCATATTGTAATGGATATGATTTCCTCTCCTTTGATCCCCTGCTTTGCTAAATCATAAATCTTGAATGTTACAATTACATTAATGTCCAGTCAATCAGATATGATGAAGTTTTATATTGGACCATCAACATATTAGCTTCCAGACAGAAAATAATTTAACAGAGGAAAGACAGGATGAACATACTGAAAAAGCAACTGATCTGGCTTGAATGGGATCCCTTTAATTTGCAGAAACATTACCATTTTCTTCAAAGGTCAAAGTCAGGTCCTGGTAGAAAAGTCAATAAATTTGAAGTAGTTGGGGGCAAGAGACCCAGTACATAAATTCATGATATGGCCTCCATATAAAAGGAACTTGTTGAAAGTATGTGTATCACTACCTCTTAGGAATAAAACTGGTTATCACTAAATTGAACCATTCTTGTAGTTTCACAGGTTCCTGCTGTGAATAGATTTTTTTTT
>PVKS010010971.1:0-58287 GCA_004027875.1 Aplodontia rufa
TCCTCTCCAGGGCCCTCCTCTCCTCTCCTCTCCAGGGCCCTCTTCTCCTCTCCTCTCCTTTCCTCTCCAGGGCCCTCCTCTCCTCTCCTCTCCTCTCCAGGGCCCTCCTGGCAGGAAGTATGTTTTGCTTAACGTAGACCAGGGGTTCTGCACTTTTTGTACCAGGGACCCTTTAGGCTCTCTGGGGAAGCCTATGGACCCCGTCCTCAGAACAAGGTATTTAAATGCATATAATGAAATGCACAGTATTAAAAAAACCCAATTATATTGTGATGAAATTATTAAAATATTATAAAACCAAATTAGTGATATAGTAAGAATATATTTTTTTGTTTTGTTGATTTTTCTTTGTTTTTAAAAAAAATTTTTATGAAGGAGTTGAGTTATTGAAGAATACATTTCTTTACCAATGCATTAAATCACATGATCTAGCAATGAATCTAATACTATAGTAATTTTTTAAAATTTTATTAAGCTGAATTATTGTACAATCATAAATGTGTATAAAGTAACAACAATATGATGTGCATTTGCTCTTTTTGTCTAAGAGAGAGGGACAGTGAGAGAAAAGAGAATCAATTTTTATATAGTTTTAGAGAGGGATAGCAGGAGAGAGAGAGAATCAATTTTTATTGAGTTTTGCATGTGACTTTCATTGCTTTGACACTTTGTTGTGTACGTGGTGCTGGGGTTCGAAACCGCGTCTTCGTGCATGCCAGGCAAGTGCCGTAACCGCCGAGCCACAGCTCCAGCCCCAGTGCATTTGCTTTTTTTTTTTTTTAAAGAGAGAAGGACAGTGAGAGAGAGAGAAGCAGAGACAGAGAGAATCAATTTTTATTGAGTTTTTCACATGGCCTTGGTTGCTCTGACGCTTAGTTGCGTACGTGGGTGCTGGGGTTTGAACTTGTGTACTTGCGCATGCTGGGCAAGTGCTGTAACCGCCGAGCCACACCGCTCCAACCCCAGTGCATTTGCTCTTAAACCAGAGTTACCTATACATCACCCATACCCCAGTATCTTGATTCTTCCTTATTTTGCCCCTACAAGTGATATAAATATTTAGGTTGTGAATTTTCCAGAATTAAATGATGACATAAATATTATTTGGATTCTTGGGGGGGGTGTGAAAAGTCTGCTACATTGTTGATGTCTAGATCCCTCTCTATCCTCCCTCCCTACATATCTATGGTTCCCGGTTCCCCTAGATTATGCATTACAGTAATTTTTTAATTAATGGGGACTATAAATGATATTTTAAGATACTTGCAAAAACTGTAATGTGATTGTTATTGGTGACAGTTGCAGGGGCTGTTAACTACCTCTATTTGTGATCTACATAAAAAATGAAGGAACGTTTCAGTTAGAGGTTATGTCAGTCAGCTTTCCATGACTGTAACAAATATCTGAGATAATCGACTTATAAAGAGGAAAGGTTTATTTTGGCTCACATTTTTGGAGGTTCCAGTCCAGGATCTGTCAGCACAGAGTTGCCTTTGGGCATGTGGCAAGGCAGCACATCATGGAGGCAGCGAACGGCGGAGCAAACCCATTCACTGGTGGCCAGGAAAGTGAAAAAGAGGAAGAGAAAGGGCTAGTTCCCACTGTTCCCAGTAGCCAGAGAACTCACCAGGCCCTGCCTGCTAAAGGCTCTTCCACTTCCCAGTAGCGCCACCCTGGGGAGCAAGCCTATCCCATGTGAAACTTTGGGGGACACTTAAGATGCACACTACAGCAGAGGTTAATGACAGGAAAGGCATGACTTTTTCCTCCAGACCCTGTTCAAAGACTCCCTGAATCGCACCCAGAGGACATTTCCCGGCTCTCATTTTCCTTGCCCCCGTCTTCCCCTCTATCTAGGCTTCTGACTCAGTGTGACCCTGTGGAGCGCAGTGCAGAGCCTGGAATGCAGTGGAGCCTGATATGTGCTATTTGGAGTGAACATGCCCCTACCAGGGCTTCTTGAACTATAGATTTGCCCAGCTGGGGGGGAGCCAGCTGGATGGACACCAGGTGCTTCCTGAAGGACACAGGTGTCAGAATGCCTCACAGGGCCTCCTGCTTCCAAGCAGCTGCCTGGAGCTAGGCCTCTCTCTGCAGAAGAGAAAGCTGAGTTTCAGGGCGCAGAGGGGACCTTAGGTCTGCTTCACTGGATGACAGGTGTCCCCTGCAGCCCGCTGAAGGTGCCGCGTGGTTACAAATCCAGGTCTGCCAGCGGAATACTCTATCACTCTGTGGCCCCAGATGGGCACGACACCCACCCTCCCAGCCTTGTTTAGCTGAAGCTGTCCTGATTGACAGATGGACCATTTGCTTCCTGTGCTGAGGCTGGATTGACCGGCTGCCTGGGGAAATGCTATAATTAGCAGACAGGAACGGATGGGATTGTATGCTGGCATGGACAGACAATATTATACTCAGATGGACAAACTAGTGTCATTCGAGATGTAAATATCATTTGGAAATGTTGAAGTTCCTGGGAAGGTGTCCCCATGCCCACTACTACTTGGAACACTTCTTGGACAAGGATCCCTATAGACCATGCTGTGTGGGAGGCTATGGGGGATTTGCCTACCAGGCTGTGTGGAGGCCTGGGATGGCGGTACCTTTTGTAGGACCTGCAGAAACCAGGCTGAGGGAGTCAGGAGGTCTGAGTTTGCATTTGCCATGGGACCTTTTCCCATGGTTTCTGTGGTCTGGAAATGCCACAAGGCTAACTCGCAATGCTTTCTAATGGGGGGATGAGATCAGACCAAGGGAGGTTTTGTTTTCTGCCAGCAAGGCTGTTCTGCAGTGGTCCCAGGACTCTGGGGAGCTTATAAAAATAGAAGGCAACTCTGACTGCCTTCCTGCAGAGGACTGAGGTCAGTTCTGTCAGAATTGGGGCTGATTGGCCTGGAGCGTTGGCTCAGTGGTTGGAGCACTTGCCTGGCATGTGCAAGGACCCAGTTTCAAACCCTAGCACCACATGCACAATTAAGTGTTGGAGAAACAAAGGCCAGATGAAAAAATAAAATTGATTCTCTCTCTCATTCTCTCCCTATTTTTTTAAATCAAATTTTTAAAATTTAGTTTTCATGTGGCTTTGTTGCTCTTAAAACTTGGTTTGAACCTGCGTCATTGTGCATGCCAGGAAAGCGCTGTAACCACTGAGCCACCACTCCACCCTCCCTCTCTCTCTTAAAAAAAAAAAAGAACTGGGGCTGATGACAGATCTGGTGTTGGGGGATGGTTTCCAAAGCTGACCCCCTTACTGCAGATTCACAGCTCCAGGCAGGAAGGAAGGTGAGGGAAGTGGGAGAGATGTCAGGGCTCATGTCCTCATCCTGCTGGAAAGAGGGAGAAACAGGTCTCTAGAAAGTCTATCAGTTCTGAAGATGTTAAGATGGAATAGTTGTGTGGCTTCAGAGGCAGGGTGATGATTACATTTTTCATCAAGGTGGAAGATAAAGCCCCCACCTCTGCCGACCTTGAGAATGTGGGGGCCCTTGAACATTTGCCTCACTCCACACCGGGGCTCTGAAGATTTCAGTGTGCTGGGGGGGATTCAGCGGTCATCCTCAGCTCCTTGGTGGTGGAGCCTCTGGGCCCTTTGTCTACCAGGGTTAGGGTTTAGGTGTCTCCTTGTCAGGAGAGGCATTCTGAGGCCAGGGATTGGTTCTCAGAGGACCCAGGGGGCTGGGGTCGGCCTTGAATAATGGTTTTACCATGTTCCAGGTTTTGGAGCATGGCTGGCCCTGCCACAGAGAGAGGCCTTGGGAGGGGAGGGGATGACATTCAGCATGGTTTCAAGCCAGGGGAATTATCTTTTCAAGCCAACAAGCATAGAACTTAGCCTTGAAATACAGTAGAGCGCCAGGCCCGGGAGAGTGGGTTTCCCGTTTGTGTGACTTCTGGCAGCCCCAATACTTGTCAAAACTTAGGAGTGTAGGGGCTGGAGTGTTGGCTCGGTGGTTGCAGCGCTTACCTGGCATGTGCGAGTACACGGATTCAAACCCCAGCACCCACGTACACAGCTAAGCGTCAGAGCAACGAAAGCCATGTGGAAAACTCAATAAAAATTGATTCTCTCTGTCTCTCTGTCCTTCTCTCTTAAAACAAACAAACAAAACAAAAACTTTAAAAAAAAACAACTTAGGAGTGTGAGAAATAGGAAGTCCCACGGTCCATTTTCAGAATGTAGCCTTAAGGTTCTCATATAAAAGGAAGCCATCGTTAGGTCGGGAACCTTATGGTCAGAGATAATCCGTTTTTAAAATCCTTGTCAGATATCCCATTACACCCATAATATCCCATTACACCCATAACCCTTTTCTGTACCCACCCCAATTTTGTATTAGCCAATCGTGCGAATTGTAGCCCTGAGATCCTCCAATCAGAGCGGGGCAGGACTGCTCAGGATGGAGATATAAGCAGGCTTGCCCGCTCAAGTGTGTGTGCTCTTTGGATCCCTTTCTGAGCTCAGCCTTCTACGGAAGTGAAGTCTTCTTGCTCACCCACTTTTGGACACGTGTTTGATTTTCTTCTGGCACCTCAGAATTTTTAATCACTTTATTTCTAACAGGAAGTAGGCACTTCCTTTTAGCCAGGACAGGCTTGGCCCTGGGTAGAGGAAGGTCAAGGGGACATGACAATCAGTAGGGAACCTGTTATGGTCTAGTTAAGGCCCGGGTAGGTGTACGTAGGCTTAGGGCAGCCTCTCAGTGGCTGGATGGTGACGCTGGGTAGCTGTGGCGCCTGGGCATATCCTGCCAACACCTCGTCTATGTCATCCCTCACTTCCTCAGACCTTCAATGACAGCACCACAGTCTCTGGTTACTCTGCCATCTGCCTTGGGCTCAGTGGAAAATCCGGGCATCTGAAGATTTTTTTTCCCCCTTGTCCTCCAGAAGTGGGAATCCTTGGACAGACAGGAAACTGGGTGAATAGAATCTGACGCAAACCCAAGAGGCCAGTGGGAAAGCCCAGCTGTCGTTCCTTCAACAGTCATTGATCGTAACTGTCTATTGTACTTTCTTGATGTCAGGAACATCAGGATGCTGGGGATGCCTGAAACAATTAAAAAAGAAATCCTTCCTGGCAGAGCTTACGTTCTGGTGGAGAAGACAAAAAATAAATAATGTGTAAAAGAAATAGCTTTGTATGTTAAATACTGATAAATACAAAGGAGGAAAAAGAAACAGGAAAAAAGAATGAGGAGCTGGGCAGGGGCTTTCCACTTCTAAGTAAGGTGGTTCCAGAAGGCCTCAGTGGGCAAAGATGGAAGGAGTGGGCAGTGAGCCATGTGGCTGTCAGGAGAAAGTGCTTCCCAGGTGGTGGGAATAGACTTTGCAAAGGCCCTGGGGTGTTTGACAGCAGCGAGGAGCCTGGGTTTCCCTGATGGGGAGTTACAGTGTGTATCATCTCTCCCCTGTCAGCAAAGTCAGTAATGAGGGATTCTCCTCTAAAATCCCCCCAAAATTCCTCTTGTTTCAACCTTTTGTCTTCCTTATGGTCATCCTGAAAGTCAATTCCTTGTCCTTCCAACCCACCTCCCATAGTGCTAGGGAGGTTTGAACCCAGTGTCTCCAGCCCTTTTTAGTTTTTGAGACAGGGTCTTGCTAAGTTGCTGAGGCTGGCTTCCAACTTGCCATCCTCCTGCCTAGCTGGGATTACAGGTGTGTGCCACTGTCCCAGCTGATATTCCTGGTTTTTCATGATGTGTGAAATGTCTGTCCTCCTGAGCAGCTCTGGAATTTCCTCTGGGTGATCAGTCTGGTTGATGCTCATCACAGTGGCCTTGTGCTTTCGGGTTTAGGAAGTTCCGCCTTCGCCTTCGTTAACCTTCGTTATCTGCGTTATCTGCGAAAGCCTTACAAGAGCTGTATGGTGGGTGGGGCAGTAGTGAATGTGCTCCTAGCTGTTTTTCAGATGAGAACGGAGACTGGCGCCGTCAGTGTCTGTCCAAGGTCCAAGGTTAGCAAGTGGCAGAGCTGAGACTTGAACCCATGTTCTCTGACCCTCCAACCAGTGTCACTTCCCCTGATCCACCGGTGCTCTCCTCTCAGTGGATCTCCAAAGAGGTGCTCTATTTGTCTGCTGGGGCTGCTGTAGCATTAAGGGCCAGTGTTAAGTTTCACAGACTTACATTTTCTCAACAGGTTTGGAGGTTAGAAGTCCAAGATCACGGTATCGACAGGGTTGGTTCCTCTGGAGTCCTCTCTCTGTGACTTGTAGATGACTGTCTTCTCCCTGTGTGTGTTTGTGTTATAATGTCTTCCTTTTTTTTTTAATTAGATGAATATGGAGTTATAATTGAGGGGGAAACATTGTCAAACAATCAAGAACAAATGTATATATACATAGTTATCCAAGGCTAATGCCATGTCATGGATGCCCCGCTTGGGTTCCCCAAGTTTCTGTTTCCCCCAGAAGACCCCCTGAGTTAAATGGATATCTCGTGGAGGTCAGAGATCTCCTTCTGATAATCTCTTCTTAAAAGGACACCAGGCATATTGGATTAGGGCCACCTTAGTGACCTCATTTTAACTTAATTACCACTTTAAAAGTCCCGTCTCCAAATATAGTCACATTCTAAGACACGAGGGCTTAGGATTCAACAGAGGAATTTAGGGGAACACAGTTCAGTCCATAACAGTGTCACGGGGGGACCCCCCCAGTGGCAGCTACCATAGCCGTAGATGAACTCCGTGGGAAGATCTGTCCTTCTTTCTCACTCCCTGCCTTCTGCTGCAGCTGATCGGGGCCCTGGTCCTGTCTGTGGGGATCTACGCAGAGGTTGAGCGACAGAAGTACAAAACCCTGGAGAGTGCATTCCTGGCCCCGGCCATCATCCTCATCCTCCTGGGGGTTGTCATGTTCATTGTCTCCTTCATTGGTGTGGTGGCCTCCCTGCGGGACAACCTGTACCTTCTCCAAGTGGTGAGTGCTGGGAGGTGGGGGTGGTGGGAAGTCCTTGAGGTCTCCAAGAAAGCCTGGGAGACAACCCCCACCACCCCGGGTGGGTCTTTGGGCAGCTTGGTTTCTTCAGTCCATGACACCAAACAGCTTCTACAGAGGATTCTCAGGGTTAATCCATATGACCATGGTGGCCCAGGAGAGCCCAGGCCACGCCCTGTCTGTGTGTAAAAGCTAATTTGAATATATTCATCTTACTTTAACTGGGCTCATCTTGACCCTCAGTTGCAATAGGAGAAACTGCACTCAGATGAGGATAGGCAAAGGCAGAAAGGAGCGGAGGTGAGTCATTAGCTCCCATCACCAGCCGGCCCACGCTGGTGCCGTTGGCTAGGCCTGGGCAGTCTCTCCTGCCACCTCCCAGTAGGACTGCTCCTGCCTGGTGCTGCCCTCTGGCTTTCTGTGAAGTGGTCACTGACAGGCTCAGCCGACAGAGTCCTTAGAGCGTTAGATCCCAGGCCATTTTCCTGGTAACTGGCTAGAGTCTTGGGGCTCTGGAGGACCCATCCTGGGGCCAGGAGTGGAGTCAGCTGGATGGCATCCCTGTGCTGGGGATGAGGGCTGATCCCCCATGGCTGGGGGTATCAGGTGGGCAGATCCACTGCTCTGCACTCGTGAGTATCCGCCTCCCCTCAGGTGCAGTGCTTCTCATCCCATATGAGCAGGGGTTGGTCCTGAGGCTAGAAGTTGCTGGAGCAGTTGGAGGTTGCCTGCACTCTGATGAAGGGATGGTGTCAGGCATTCCCCTCACCCCACTTCGGGTGGATTTGGAAGCCACTTCTGAGGGACTTTGGGGGAGCAGAAAACACTGCCCCAGCCTGCCCATCAAGCCAGGCCTGTCCCCTCTGGCTGAGCAGGAGCAAGCCCAGGTCTTCTCTTGGTGGGGGTGGGAGCCTAGACCACCTAGACCTCACTGAGGACCCATGGGGACAATGCAGGTGACAGCCTGCCTGAGGATCTGTGTCAGTTTTCCTGGCCCTCTGGATCACCAGAGATGGCTTTCCTGGGGTACGGCTGAACAGATCCTGTGTTCTTCCGGGAGGAAAGGCAGAAGGCCAGAGAGCCAGTAAAGGCAGACACGGGTGACAGTCTTTATTATTATGTTTGATCTTGGAGAGACGAAGCTCCTCTGAGCCCCACACATCCTCTGAATTTTGTTTTCCAGTTTATGTACATCCTTGGGATCTGCCTCATAATGGAGCTCATTGGTGGCGTGGTGGCCTTGATCTTCCGGAACCAGGTGGGCCTGTGGGTTCATTTGTCAGCTATGTATGTGCTGTGCACCCACTGTGTGTCTCCTGGGCAGTAAGCTGGGTGCTGCGGTGAACATGGCAGAAAATCCTCCAGGAACTTCCACCTGCCAGGGTGGGTCGGGGGACTGGGCACTGAGCAAGCACCAGAGAATAAGAAAATGACACGGGATGAACCAAGGCAGCTGGTGGGCAGGGGCGGAGGGGAGGACCGTGCCACATGGTGAGAAGGGGCCAGCCAGGTGTGGCCCGGGCAGAGGGAGCTGGGCAGGAATGGGCTCGGCAGGTTTGCAGAGCAGCTTGGAGGCTGCTGGACTGATCCGGGAGCGATGGGGAGTAGCCGGAAGGGCTGCCCGGGGACCACCCTGGTCCTCAGAGACCGAGGGCTGGGAGCTTGGAATGTTTTCAAAAGCTAGTAGGAGCCTTTGGGGAGTTTAAAGCAGGAATGGGATGTGGCATGATTTCATTTTACTCTGGTTGCCAAGTGAGAACAAATGGCAGGGAAAGCAGGACTGATGTAAGAGACCGGCTAGGAGCTCTGGTGGTCCAGGAAGAGGTTGGTGGCTGGGCGGTGGAGGTGGTAAGCCTAGACTGAAATGGGATTTTTTTTTTTTTAATACCAGGGATAGAACCCAGCATCACTTAACCACTGAGTCACATCCCCAGCCCTTTTTATATTTCATTTTGAGACAGGGTCTCACTAAGTTGGTTAGGGCCTTGCCAAGTTGCTGAGGCTGGCTTTGAACTTGCAGTCCTCCTGCCTCAGCCTCCCAAGTTGCTGGGATCACAGGCATGGGCCACCATGCCTAGCTTGGTGTATGTTTTGGAGGCAGCACTGGCAGGACTGTTGCCATGAGTACAGGAATGAGGGAAAGACGGGTTGAGAGGGTGAAGCCCGACATCCTGGCCCCAGCAAGACTTGCAGAACAAGGGCCCGACTGAGCTCCTGGACTCTAAATCCTTTGTGTTAATCTACACGTGTACCTCGTACCAGCTGTGTGACTTCGGGCAAGCCACTTGACTCTTGGCTCCTTAGAGGATCACAATTACTAGCTCATGGAGTTTGGGGTGAGGATTGGATAAAAGAATGAATGTGAAGAACTTGGCACAGTTTGGGCACATACTGGACCCTCATTAGATCCTCTTGTCCAAGCTCCCACAAGAAGCCCTGTGGCATGGCCGCCTTCCAACCCAGAGCTCCAGAGCTGCAGCCAAATTGCCCTTCTCACCAGAAGTGGAGGCCAAGGCAGCAGTCCCTGTCCCAGACCCTGGGTTGCAGAGCCCCCTGACAGCTCACTGTCTGATCCCTGCCTCACTCTTCCTGGGTGTGGCTGGAGTTCCAGCCCAGGTGGGAGCAGTGGCCTGGCTTGCTCTGCCTGTGATTCTGGCAGTGGGACCTGACCCCAGGCAAGGTCTTTATCCTGTGGGGTGATCCCCGGGAGAGGGAAGGGGTGATTATCATTGCACAAATGGAGTCCTCGGAGCACAGAGAGCTTAAGGAACCCTGTCCAGAGCACACCGCAAGGCAGAGGTCTCAGGCCTACTTCGGTTCAGGCTCGCTACTTCTCCTCCCCTTTCTCTCTGCTGCTTTTCAGATCATCTGCTCTGAGCTGCTGGAGCCAGGATCCTGAGAGAGAAATATTTATTCCATTTGTGCTTGGAGATTCTTTTCTGAGCAGCCAGCAGGGCTCCTGGATGGCTTGGGATCTTCCAGGGGTTATGGGTTAGTGTTTTCCTGGCCAGAACCCAGGTCCGGCTCACGGTCAGCAGCATCTGCCACCTTAATGAACAGTGCCCTCCTAAGTGAGCAGCAGACCTACTTCCAGCACATTCTCGCCAGGTGATTGGCTTTGTTATTTCCCAGAGCTGTACAGGTCAACAAGAGGCTGATGTCGCCTCCTTCTGTGAAGTGGGGGAGCTGAGCCAGGATGATGGCCTTGGGAGCCTCCTGGGGCCCTTTGGCCCTCACAACTCAGGAAGCCATGAGTCTGAGGTCTGTGGGAGAGTTTCCAGTGACACCCATGTCCTTCAGGAACCATGGCTTATGAACTGTGCCCCTTGCCATGGATTGGGTATCCCCATGGGGGTCTTGGTGGGCAGCCCAGGAAGGGGCTGTCTGCTGTATCTGTCAGAATTGGCTTCTCCTACTGCCCACTCTCAGCATGGGTCCCTGCTGTGACCCAGATGTGTGGGGTTTCTCCTCACATGCCACACAAGCCATCAGTTCAGTAGTGGACACCTGCTGACCCTTAATTAAGATAGTGTCAACCAGGAGATAGCAGCAGATCTCACAGGTTGAAGGCTCAGCCCCCAGGACTGCCTCCTCCCCTTCAGATGCCAGTCACAAGTCCCAGGTGGTTCTGACCACCCATCTCTAAATCAGGACCCCACAACCCCCTCCTCAGGGGTTTCTTGAGCTGCTCCCAGGACTCAGGGAAATGCTTATGTTTGCTGGCTTGTTATAAAGGGTGCAGGAGGAGAGGTGCAAAGGGTGAGGTTTGGGAGAAAGGGCAGAGGTCTCCCAGCCTGCTCTGGGTGCCCCACCCTCCAGGACCCTCCTGAGCTCAGCTCTCTGGGAGCTCTCGGAATTGTCCTTTTGGGACTTCTGGAGACTCCAGCGCCTAGGCAGCATTGTGAGCAGACCAGGTGGGGAACCCAGCAGGGCTATCTGTCCAGATTTTCTGCATTGCTCCCTTATGGGTATAGGACAAGACCCTCTGGAATGAGGAGGGTCTTATAACCTGCTGGCACACGAGAGCAGGTTGGAGCATGTCTTTGTGGTCCTTGAAAGATAGAAGGTCAGAGTTTCTATGTTCTGCCTTGGGGAAAAGAAATTCTAGTTTCTTTTGTGTGTGGTAGTAGGGACAGAACCCAGGGGTGCTCTACAACTGAGCTACATCCCCACCCTTTTTATTTTATTTTGAGGTGGGCTCTCGCTAAATTACCGAGGCTGCCCTTGAACTTGAGATCATTCTGCCTTAGCCTCTGGAGTAGCTGGGATTATAGGTGTGCACCACCATGTCCAGCTGAAAAATTCTAGTTTCTGTGGCCTCCCTTAGGGAGGGATATATATTTACATGCAAACACACATAAAAATAAAATAGAGTCATAAGTATTAGATAAAAATGTTAACAGCAGCCAGGCATGGTGCCACATGCCTGCAATCCCAATGACTGGGGAAGCTGAGGCAGAAGGACCACAGGTTTGAGGACAGTCTGGGAAACTGAGTGAGACCCTGTTTTAAAATAAAAACTAAAAAGGACTGGGATGTACCTCAGTGGTAAAGTGATCCTGGATTCAATCCCTGGTAACAATAAATAGAAAAGAAAAGAACAACAATTATTTTAAAAATTGTTAAAGCAGGATACAGAATTATAAATGCAATAAAAATCTTCATAATAAATAAAATATGTCTGGAAAAGACTGAAGGAAACAGAAATACGACCATAT
The DNA here is from genome assembly GCA_004027875.1 of Aplodontia rufa. Lineage (NCBI taxonomy): Eukaryota > Metazoa > Chordata > Mammalia > Rodentia > Aplodontiidae > Aplodontia > Aplodontia rufa. Next base: position 11,656 of record PVKS010010971.1, read on the forward strand.
TAATATTACACCCCTGGAAAGATGAGACTCCTTTATATTTTTTCCCTAGCTCTCAAATTTTCTCTTTTTTGTTTTGTAAAGTTAAGGGGAAAACCACACTTAAATGTTTCTTGTAATTCTAATACATCCTGATTTTGTAAGATAAGAGATAGGCCAAGGTTGAGGAAATGGAAGGAGTGGCTTGCTTGTTGATGGTAGCAAGGTGGAAAAACTCAAGAGGAACAATCAAGGTCAGCTTGAGTGAGTTCCCAATTCCTTTTTTCCTTCAACAAAAGAAGACTGCTTTCTCCAAGTCACCATATAACAAGTTCAGTCGCCAATACCAGAAGCTACCTGTTAACTCCATGAATCCACTTGTGGTGACAAATGACAACAAATGATCAGGCTGAAGGTTTCATGCTGGGTTCTCAGGTAGGGGCCAAGACCAGGTGGCCGAATGATAAACAGCCTCTTGGTGTAAGGAACAAACTCTCATCAGCTAGAGCTGGGCAAGGTTTCTGCTGACTGGCCTGAGCTAATAATTGGATTAAAGTGGCTTCTCTATGTACACTGGTGAGTAGCCATGCCCTCGGGGGCAGGGCCAAAGCAGGTATCAGGAGCAGAAGTGGGTGTGGCACCTTGACCTGGGCTAGTGGGAAGAGGACCTGAGTGACCCCTCCAACTGTCTGGGTCTCACCTCCTTGACACTTGCTCTCACCCTACCTTGATCTGGGGTTTCTGTCAGGGTGTCAGTGGTGTTGGAGATGGGCAGAGCTCAGTCAGGGTACCTGGAGGGTACCTGCTGGGCTATAGCAGGTATGTCTGTACCCACTGCCTCTACCAGCAGGGGTGGGGGTGGGGGCAGGAATGGCCTCTTTTTCAGCCTTGATCAAGGGTGCTGTGGTTATTCCAAATGCGGGCCAGTGAACAGTGGGCAGCCTGGGCCTGGCTCTCTTACCCTGCACCTGCACCAGCTGACTCTGAACACACCTTAAGTTCAGGGACAGGAAGAAGGGATAGCACAGAGGCTCCCGTGGCTGAGCACCTGAACATATAGATCTGGCCCCAGAGCCAAGCTGCTGGGGGCTCTGGAAGTAGAACAGGCTCTGTACTGGTGGCCAGACTCCTACAGCTCGTGTACCTCACTGTGTGGAGCTGCTGGGCAGCGAGGGCTGGAGCCCCAAGTCCCTGGAACGCTGAAGTGTAACCTCCCCCACCACTGGGATCAGCTGTGAGTCCGAGCCAGACCTGAGGCAGCCTCTGGCAAATATTCCCAAAGAGCCTTTCAGCTCTCCCGGGATTCTCTTCTACTCTTGGTTGGTAGATTGGGCCTCTGTCAGGACTGGGCAGAGTCTAGGTTCTGGGGCAATGAGGATGAGTCCCCTCCTTCTAGAGGGACTGGGTAACATTCATGGGCAACAGCAGCAGTCAGAAGGGAAGGACATCCAGGCCAGGACACCTCTCCTCCAGGATCTGAGGCCCAGGCTGGCACTGGATCCAGCTGGGCTGCCAGAGACAAGGCCTCCTCAGCCATGGGTCTCAAAGCTAATAAGGAAGTGAAGGAAGCCTTGGGCAGCCTGCTAAGGCCCAGGGGCTCCATCCCCAGCTGGGTGAGGTGCCTGTTTGTTCAACTCTTCCCCACTGCTGCAGGAGCTACGACCAGCCCGCCCTGCACCCGCTTCGATTCCTCATGCATTTAAAAACTGTCCAAGCACCTCCCCAAGGAGAGGGATGCTGAGGATTCAGATAGCTGGAAAACTAGATCTAAATGAAAGAACTGGAAAGGACAGTTCTTTGTAGCTTTATCTGGTGGCTTAAACAGTGTGCTCTGAAAATCCTGTGGCCTTTGATATTTGCTTACTCTTGACATAATTGAGCCTGGGCCACGTGACCCTCCGGGGCCGAGCCAGTGCTCCGTGGAAGGTGGTTTCCTAGACCTCACTGGAGCTGTCCTTGCTGGTGTGACCTGGTTTAGAGCTAGGCACAGGTGGCACAGACAAGCTTGGCCTCTGGGTGTGGCCTCAGAAAGCAGAGTTCTCTGTTGTTGCCCTGTTCCCGGAGTCCTTGGAGCATCCCTGGGGCTGTCGACACAAGCAAGCACTTTACAGTTGAGAAGTTCCCCCTCCTGGGACTTTCTCACCCCCCTCCCCACTCAGTATCCTGCTCATGTCCCTGCTGTGTATGTATGTACGTGAGTGTGCGCGTGCGCGCGCACGCGCGCGCACACACACACACACACACACACACACTCAGTGCCAGAAGCAGCGCACACTTGCAAGAGCCAGCAAGACCCAGAGAGCTCCCTTGTGGGATCTGGGGCAGCTGCTGCCCATGGGCTGGACCATCTGTTTCTCTTGCCCACTCTAAGAGGTTCCCAGCAGGACCTCCCTTCCCTGCGGGCGGCTCACTTTTCACAAAGAGGCCTCCTTTGGAGCCCGTGCCCTTGAAAGGTGCTCAAGGACTAGGGTGCTTTGGGGAAAGGGGGCAAGGCTACTGCCCAGAGAGTGAGGGAGGACCTTTCTCTGGGGGACCAGCCTCCCTCTGCTGCCCTCTTCCTCCTTGCCCTGGCCTCCTGGCCTCATCCTCCCTGTTGCTACCTCTCAGGGTGTCCATATAGCACAGTGACCCAGCAGAGGGCTGCAGGTGGCCCAGGGCAGGTGCAGAGGGTCATGGTGGGCCAGGACTGTGTCCGTAGTGCTTTGAAAGTAGAAGGAAGCCACCCATCATCCCATTCCAACCCTTGTGGTTCCAGGCATGCCCCTGACCTTGGTGACACCCACACAGCCAGCTCAGCCAAGGGCCCCGTCAGTATATCATTCAGTGCTGTGAGCTCATTCCTTTGCCCCACCTTGGGTGACAGACTGGCCCCACCCTGGTGTCCTGTTACTTAGCCATCTTCTAATATGCCCCAGCCAGTTGGCCTGTCCCTTCATCTCCAGATGAGGGTTGGAAAGGCTTTGTCACTTGTGGCCTCTGGGGAGGGTGGTCCTGAGGCCAGGCAGGTCCTTGCTCTGCCAGATGGCGTGGTGAGCAAGCAGCTGGTCCCTCTAGCCCCCACCCCAGGGCCCAGTGCCAGACCCGCGGAAGGCAGTGGGCAGGTGGGTTCAGAGCCTGTGGCTGCTCCCGAGCTGCTTTTGGTCACCAGCAGAGAGAGGGCTTGGCTCTTGCTTCCCTGAGCCAGTTTCCTTCATTACTTTGGCTTTGAGCGGTGTGGGTCTTAGGGACGAGGTGGCCATTGAATGCTTTGTTTTGGAGAGACAGCCACAAATCTGAGCCTTGGGTTCTTAGCTTGGTACCGTAAGGTGTGTCAGGCTGGGAGTTTGGCGCCCTGATCTCCGCATCTCTGCCAGCAGCCAGCAGGGCAGCCTTGGACAAGTCACATCTCTGTGGGCCGCAGGATGTGTGTGAGGGTGGCCCCCGAATGTGGGCCCTCGGTTCCCCTTGTGACTGTTGTTTTCCTCTCGTGACATGGTGGGTATGAAGTGGTACCATGAGGTATTTGTCTCCTGGAAAAATAATACATGGTGCACAGCTCCACGGCCTATTCGTGGCTGGCACCCAGCTAAATGCTCGCATGGCTTTCATTATTTTAATCTCACCTCCTTATGAGCCAGAGGTATTGGCCTCTAGATTTTTTGGAGGTGGGGAAACAAAGGTTTGGAAATTTTAAAAAGTGCCTGTCACTGGCGTGGCTATGGGGACAGTGCCCTGGACTGTGAGGCTTGACAGTCTCTCAAAGCAGTCTTTGATCTTCAGATCTGGAAGATGCTTGAAGATAGGCCTGCAGGGTTGATTACAAGTGGGAAACAGGCTCAGAGCGGCTCATGAGCCATGAGGGGGCCTGGGCCCCGGGCCCTATTGTCCCAGTGCACCCTGTGGTGCCTCCCCTGGGAATTGTCTGGGTCCTCTCTCTGGTACCAGAGCCAAGAATGCCCCTTTATCCCCAGGCTCTTCTGATACCCGCCTCAGTGCTCTGAAAGCTCCGATTGTCACAGTGAGCATGGAGCTGGGCAGCCCACACTCCCGCCCCCGCCCCTTCCTGCTGTGGGGCCTTTTGTGCTCCGGATCTCAGCACAACAGCCGGACTGTTGATGCAGAAAGTCCAGCGTGACTGGGAGGGGGTGGTATGCCAGCATTCTTCCCAGTGAGGATTGTCCCTGCCCCAGCTGGGAGGGGGCCCTTGGTCCCACTGACAGGAAGAGAGGCCCATGGGAGAAGTCAGGAGACCTGGATTCCAACGCTGGCCAGGCTGACCAGGCCCCAGCCAGCCGATGCTGAGACTCAGATCAGACTGCCCTCCCCAGCCCACCCTGCTCTTCCCACTGGTTCCTCTCTCTAAAGAGGTTGGTTGGTGGAAGAGCAAGGGAAGGGGATTTAGAGTCCAGCTCAGGTCTGTGCCTGAGCGGTACAGAAGAACATGAGGCTGGGAACCAGAAACGCTTGTCCTCCAAGCAGGGCTCAGCCTCTCAGGGCCCTACACCAGCCAAGCTGTGAAGGAGATTGGTGTGAATTTCTCTGCTCAGATGTGGCCTTGGAGGCACAGGAAGGGTGTGTGGCTGGGAACCTGGAAGTGTTCAAAACCTATAGCGGATGGGGCCCTCGGAGTGGGGGCTGCCCGTGCACCAGGCACTATGTACCAATCTGGACTTGCACAAAGTCTTGGGTGGGACGCTGGAGAGTAGTCTTTTTCCTTTTTGATTTCTCCTTCTCAATAGACCATTGACTTTCTGAACAACAACATCCGAAGAGGAATTGAGAACTACTATGATGATCTGGACTTCAAAAACATCATGGATTTTGTTCAGAAGCAGGTAAGCCCCAGGGGCTTGGGAGCTGAGGTATACCTCCGGGACCTTTGCCCCCTTTCCCCTCAAGAGGGTGGGGTGAAAAGAGAGCAGGTGACTTATCTCTTCCCAAAGCAGGTGGCTGCTAAGTTGGGAGGCATGGCCCACCAAGGAAGCTGGGGCCCAGGTTTTCAACTAGCCCTGGCCTAGATCTCTGTACCCTCCCTGCTTTGGTTATGTGGACCACTCCCCCCACCCCCTGCCCACCACACGGAAAAGCATCAAACTCATAGCAAGGCCAGTGGAGCTACAGGCCACCGCGCAGGGCCCCGGGATACACCTCCTCCAATGGGCAGGGGCTGTCGTTCTGTGGGGTGAGGTGGCCTCCTCGACAAGTCCCTCCAGTGCTGGAGAGCTCACCCTGGAGAGTCAAGTTCAGGGCAACCCTGATAGCAGGAGCTCTTCACTGATTCCACTTCCTCCCAGGTCAGGCACAGAGCAAGACCCCTGACTCCCTCCATGGCACATCCTCGAACATGATGAAGATCGTGTGACATCGTCACACATGGATCTCCCTGGATCCACCCAAGTCTACTGGTGCACTAATAGCAGTTGCAGGGCCAGCCAGTGTCTCTGTGTGCTTCTGTGTCACCTTTGGTCCCAAGGCCCAGGGTCCTCATCCCCTTGGCACTGTCCTGAGAGTCACCCTGGCTTCTTTCAGGGCTTAGAACACAGCCAGGCACAGGATGAGGCCTCAGCAGGTGCCAGTAGCAGGGTCAACATCACACTTCTCTTGGGGAGGATAACAGAGTTGAGGGACACAGGCCCACTCAGCCCTGGTGGCATGTCCTAGGACATGATTCTGTGGGTTGGGCTGGCCCTTGGAGACCACTCTCTTACCACACCCAGGGCTCTTGACTCAGAGCATCTCTGTGGTCAGAACAGGTGCAGCCTCTGAGGCCCCTGGCTGCCAAAGATGTGCCTGCCAGCTCTGGCTGGAGAGCCAAGTCAGACTCCAGGGAGAGCAAAATGTTTTTATTGGAACCAGCCTCTTGCTGGCATGGGGATTCCAGCTCTTCTGGGGTGGAGTAGGGCTGACTAATACTCACTAGGCACCTGCTTGGTGCCGGGCCCTATGCAGAATGATTTGTGCAGCTTTCGAAGCTGACATTGCTCTTCTGGCTTTACAGAGGAGAATCTGAGGCCCAGAGAGGCTCACGGATTTGCCTTTGGTCACACAGCCGGGAGTGGTGGTATGAGGATTTGAACTCAGATCTGTTTGGCTGAAAAGCAAATGTCCTTTGGACTGCACAAGCACTTACAGGTTCTGAAAGCTGCTAGCCACTCTGGGGGCTCTGGACGGGGGTCTGGCTTTTGTTTCCTCCAGGACCTCTCGCCACACGTGGATGTCCCACTGCTCCTGGACACATTCCCAGCTCCCTACTCTAGCTGACAAGGCTTTGCAGGTGCCCTTCCTCCCTCTGTTCAGACACGCTGGCCTCTGTGCCACGGCTGAAGTGCAGGCGTCTCTGCCCAGGGCCTTTCCATGCGTCAGCGGCTTGCCCTTCCTCACATCTCAGATGAAATGCCCTCTCCTCAGGGTGGCCTTTCCTGACCTCCCTACCTGAAGTCTCCCACCCTGCTCCCTCCCCTTCCTCCTTGACCTTTTCATTCAGCACCTTCCATGGCTTTTGCTCACCCTGTCTGTCCCTGGCACGTGTGAGCACCTCAGCAGAGCTGCTGGCTCTGCCCACGGAGTTGGCGTGGATGTGGGGGAGGAGGGGTGTGGAGGGCTAATCCGAGGGACAGCCCAAGCCAGGAGCATGTGCACCGAGGTCAGCGGACCAGCGTCATTCACAGAATTGTGGTCTCAGCCACTCTGAAGGACCTCTTCTCCAGCCAACATCTGCTCCAGGGACCCAAAGGAAGAAGGGGAAGTCCGGTTGTCCAGGAGGAATGTGCCATCCAGTTCCCAGGCTCTGCCCCATACCCACCCCTAAGCAGCCTCTCTGGGTGGGCTGCTCACACCTCCTGGCTGCCATGCTGCTCTTGGACAGCTCTGACCCACGGCATGTAGCCTGTGTGCCTTCTAGGACTCCCCCGCCCCAGGGTGACCCACGAAACAGACCGCACTGTCTCCTGGCAGGGTCCCTTCCCGCCCTGTGACTGGGGCCTTGGCAATGGTGGCAGCTCCTCTTTCCCATTTGCTTTCTCTCTCAGTTCAAGTGCTGTGGCGGGGAGGACTACCAAGATTGGAGCAAAAACCAGTACCACGACTGCAGCGCCCCGGGGCCTCTGGCCTGCGGGGTGCCCTACACCTGCTGCATCAGAAACACGGTAGCACTGCTCAGGGGTGGTGGGTGCTGTGGGGTCACCCCAGGGGGTCAAAGCCCGCTCTCATCTTTCTGCCCAAGATGAGGATGGGTGATGAGGTGATGTGGGTGGGGGTGGCAGGAGATGGTTGGCAGAGCTGAGCTTTTCTGAACTTCGAGGGCTCCTGCAAGACCAGACAGTGTTCCTCTTTATGAGTGATGTTAGTCAGCATCCATTCAGCACACGGCACGAGCCACCCTATTCCAGGGTCTCTGCTTAGCACCTGTGAGGCAGGCACTGCTATTTTGTCCATTTTACAGATGAGAAAATCAAGGCACTTAAAGGTTAGGTGTCTTGTCCAAGCTCGGCAGGGGATAGGATAAAATGCAGGCAGCTGTTGCCAGAGCCATGCTCTGGAGTGCTGTGCGAGCTGGCAGGGGCAGGGGTGGCATCTGGGCTGGGGCAACTGCTGCAGGTGGGGGAGGGCTTGTGCTTTGGGTGTCTCCTGTGACTTTGGATTTGAGACTCCGGGGTTCATCAGCAACACAGCACTTGGAAGAAGGGGGTCTGGTGATGTAAATGCCCTCTTCTGCCACTCCCCAGCACAGCCCACTCAGCTGCCACCTGCTTAGTCCCTTGAGCTGCCATCTTATGCAGTCACGGCTCCGTCAATCCTGTGTGTAGCTAATGTATCCAGAAACTGCCTGGTGTCTGGAGTGGAATGAAGCGGAAAGCTTTGCCATTACTCAAGCCACGAGTAGTAATGGAAAATTTCTCTGCTGGCATCTCTGCTGTTCTGTGCCCACTGCTGGATTCTGTAGATGGAGCAGCTGCGGGTGGGGGCCTCGCCCATGAGCCGGAGCCAGCGCCAAGCTCACTCACCCTAAAAAAGGCCAGGCCAGGAGGGAAGCTTTGGGTGGAAATTTTAGCTGCCATTTTAGGGTAGATCTCTGGGCAACAGGAGAGCTGTGGAGAAGCCTAGGGTTTCCAGAGGCCTGGAGAGGATGATCCTGAACTTCGTCACTCAGGGGAGTAGCACCCGAATGTCCAAGCTGAGATGTGGAAGCCCTACTTGTGTTGGTGCTTTCAATCATTTAACAAATACTGGCCAAAGACCCACTATGAGCCAAACACCTGTGTGTCTAGGTTCTGGGGGTCCAGCAGACACACAGAAAGGAATCTGCCTGCATGGAAATTACTTTATATACAGGGGAACACTGAAAAATAAGCAAGAGATAGTAAGTTAGAAGAGGAAATGCTGCCAGGGGCAGTGGTGCACCCCCATAATCCCAGCCGCTTGGGAGTCTCATGCAGGAGGATTACAAGTTCAAGGCCAGTCTGGGCAACTTAGTGAGACCTGGCCTCAAAATGAAAAAATAAAAAGGCCTTAGATGTAGCTCGGTGGTGAAGCACCCTTGGGTCCAATTCCCGGTGCCTTAAAATAAATAAATAAATAAAAAGGGAAATGCTAAGGAGAGAAGGCAGAGGCACGTAGGATTGCATTGTAGACAGTGGGTTCTGAGTAAAACCCTGAAGGAAGTGAGGGAGTGACGGCATTCCTGGTATCGAGAATGGCAGGTGCAAGGGCCCCAGGAGGGACTTGTCCTGGTGCCTTTGCAAAACCCCACAGAGACAGCGCAACCACCGCAGGCTGAGCTAGGGGGAGGATGGCAGGAGGTGGAGTCAGGAGGTCTGGGGTGTCTGGAAGGTCGCGGGCAGGACTCTCGCGTTCCCTTGAGTGATTGTGGCATGGATAATGGTCTGGGTCCCGGGTCAGCTCATCTGAGAAGCTGACTCTGAGATGCTGGTGAGTGAGTGGGAGGCTCACAGGAGGGACCAACACCTGGGCTGGGCAGAGGGTGACGAAACCACGATGCAGTTCAGTGCAGCTCTGCTGAGAGGCTCAGCGGTGCTGATGTGGACCATCCTTCCGAGCTGTCCTGTTCTGGAGTGAGGGAGCCGGGCCTTCACACCGCCCTGACCCCCAGGAATTCCTTGCATGGGCCCAACTCCAGGGCTGACAGGGTGAAGTTGCTCTTTCCATCCTTCTGTACTGTATGGTTTACTCATTTGTTAAGTTCTTTTCCTCCCCTTCTAGAAGATAAGCCCCACAGAGGCAGGGACTTTGGTTCTTCTGTGTTCTAGTTCCTAGAACTGTGATTGGTACGTAGTAGGTGCCCAATTAATATTTGTTCAATGAATGCATGAATGAAATGGAAAGCACCTGTGATTGGTACGTAATAGGTGCCCAATTAATATTTATTTAATGAATGAAGGAATGAAAGAGCACCCGCTGCTCCCCAGACCTGACCCTCTCCAGAGGGGTCATCTGCACAGCCCCAAAGGGCTAAAAACATTCACTGACATGTGCCATGTGGGTCCTGGGCATTGCTGGGTCTAAGGGTACTAGGGGGCTAGATGGAGGACAAGGCATGTAGCAAGCCTTGTCCTTAAGAATGACCCAAGTGACATCTGAGGCCCAACCTTCTCTCTTGGGGGAGAGTAGACACTCTTTGCCTTTCCAGGGACTGAGGTTGTACAGTGTCACCAAGGCTGATGTCCTTCTGTGTGCCTGGCCTGTGATACACTTTATATGCAGATTTCACTTACGTTAGTCCACAGCTCTTTTTAAGAGAGGGACAGTGAAAGAGAAAGAATCAATTTTATTTAGTTTTTCATGTAATGTTCATTACTCAGACACTTGGTTGTGTACGTGGTGCTGGGCTTTGAACCCATGTACTTGTGCATGCCAGGCAAGTGCCATAACCACTGAGCAACCCCTCCAGCCCCAGTCCACAGCTCTTAAGTGTCACAGTGGGATCTGGATCCATTGAGTGTGATGCCAGAGGCCACAGTGGCCACTCAGCTGTTGCTGTCCTATGTCATCAGGACCATTCATGGCCCCCTGACCCCACAGAGCATTCACTTAAACCTAGAGGGGCAAGCTGGCAGGGCTCACAGGCTGGACCTAGGGACACCCTCTCTCCCCTTGTAAATGGAGATGGCATCAGGCAGGGCACAGGTGGTGATGGAAAGTGCTCCTGCAGGGGCTGGAGAGGTGGCTCAGCGGTAGAGCACGTGCCTGGCATGCACGAGGACCTGGGTTCCAACCCCAACACCACGTACACAATGAAGTGTCAGAGCAACAGAAACCAAGGAAAAATAAAAATTGATTCTCCTTTTCTCTTTCTCTCTCTTAAAAAAAAAAATTCTTCTGCAGCCTCTACCTAGACCCTGCCTGGGAAGGGGTATGACAGGGTCTTGGGCCCGAGCACAGCTTTCTCTGTGCCTGAATTAACCGGCAGCTGAGGGGCCGGGGCCCAACTCTCTTCCCAGGAAGGAACTTATGCAGTAGTGTCTGTGGGTGAGGCCACTGTCTCCAGCGGTAGGAAGTGTGGCCAGCGACCCAGGGAAGCGTGGGACCCAGCCGCAGGGTCCCAGCTGTGGTCTGAGGTTTTCCTTCAGAGCAGCCTGGCCCCAACTGCTCAGAGTGCATGACCGGGCTGGAGTAGTGGCACAGCGGTTTCTGCACTTGCCTGGCATGTGAAGGGATGCGAGTTCAAACCCCAGCACCACATGCACAAGGAAGCGTCTGAGCAATGAAAGCTGTATGAAAAACTAAATAAAACTGATTCTCTCTCTCTCTCTCTCTCACTGTCCCTCTCTCTCTCTTAAAAAAAAAAAAAAAATTGCATGACCATAGCTGCAGAGCAGTGGTTCTTGGAACAGCTGAGGGTCCTGGGGCAGCAGCACCTGGCCACTGCTGGTGGAGGGGGCAGTTAACATGCAGACTCAAGCCAGGCCACTTGGGCAGAATCTCTCCATCCTCGACAGTGCAGCTCTCTGTGCCTCAGTCCTTTCAACTGAATAAACGATAGAGTCTTTTAGAGTTTGCGCCATGGCAGTGTTAGCTGTTTTATGTTTCTGTTTCAGACAGATGTTATCAACACCATGTGTGGCTACAAAACCATCGACAAGGAGGTAATGTTTTTGAAATTCCCAGAAATTTTGCTCTTTCTGTCCCACCCCCAGGATGACAGAGGGTTTCTAGAGGTGGGGCTCCTGCTGCTGTGACTTCCTAACACTCCTGGCTATGAACCCAAGTCGGGCCTGCCAGACACAGAAGGGCTCAGGGTGGGAGAGGCCACCCACCAGGGTTTGCTGAGCACCTATTCCAGTCTTGTCCCTGTGAGGCCATTGGGGCCTTGCGGGTATTTGCTGCAAGCTGTGTGCCCAGCTCTGCCCGGGGCCAGCTTGCTTCTGCCCTTGAGTTCACAGTTTGTAGGCAGCGCACATTGATTCTCTTTGCCTGAGACCCAAGAGCCCCTGGAGGCCAGCAAGCCCTATGGGATCCACTCCCACCCCCGCCGTCAGCTCCCCAAGCAGTCACCTGGACTAGGAGAGAAGTTAGGGTGGTGCTGGGAAGGGGGTGAAAAATAATGGTGGCCTGAGAGGCCTCAGAGCAGTGGTTTGCAAAGTAGGGTCCCTGCAGCAACAGTGTCCCCATGGGAACTTGTTAGAAAAGCACAGCTCCGGGGAGGGGGACACAGGTTAAAGTCTGAGATCCCTAGACTTCCGTGGTTCTCGGCTTACCGGAGCCAATGGCCATTCATACAGTAGGGAAACAATGACTATTTTTTCATTTTACCCACTATTTTCTTTTGCATTTTTTATTGGTGCATTGTAGCTGTGCATAATGATGTTACCCACTATTTTTTTTTAATAATTTTGTGCATGAAACAAAGTGTTCATGGTGTGGAGTTCTCCACTTGTGGCATCATGGCAGCACTCAAAGTTTTGGATTTTGGAGCATTTCAGATTTTGAGTTAGGAATTAGGGATAGTCAACCTATATCATCATTGTATAATTTGCATAGTAGTTCTGGAAGATTCATTGTATATTAAAACCATGCAGAAAATACTTTGTTTTTCATGTGTACCTGGAGTTAGGCTTTGGACTCAGGTGATCGCAGATAGGTTTTTCACCCACCCCAGTCCTGGGGGCCCATCTGAGAGGCGTGCACACAGACACTTGCTTGTGGTCTAGGATTGCCCCGAGCTCTGCCAGTGCCCATCCCCAGTCATTTGGACACCAAGATGCCACCACCATGCCCCCAGGACTTTAGGGAGCAGTACTAGAGAGCCGTTGGTCTGTGGCCATCTTCCCGTGTGGCATGAGAGAAGCCAAGGCCTGCTGTGGCCGCAGGACTGACCTGGCAGAGTCGGGCTCTAGGCTCTGGAGGGTGGTGAGCTCCTCTGGTGACCAGCCTCCTCCCCGTGTAGCGCCTCAGCGTGCAGGACATCATCTACGTGCGTGGTTGCACCAGCGCTGTGCTCATCTGGTTCACGGACAACTACACCATCATGGCGGGCCTCCTGCTGGGCATCCTGCTCCCCCAGGTGGGCAGGCTGCGGGTTTAAGGTGTAGCTGGCGAGAGGGGCAGAGTGAAGAGGGCAGGCCCTGGGAGGGCGGGAGGGCTGCAGGGAGAGGGCACATGGCAACAGCTTGGGGAGTTTAGCTCTTCCCGGTGCTTCCCAGACACCTTCAGCTCTCCATGAGGTAGGTGTGATTATCATTCCCCTTTTACAGAGAAGGAAACTGAGGCTTGGGAAGGTAAAGTGACACGTCCAAGGACTGCTAGTTAAGGCGTGGCAGAGCTGGGGTGGAGACAGGATTCCCAGCATGGAGGGGCCCTCGCTGATGGACTCAGGGAGGTCTCTGGGGTTTCGTGGGAGGGGCAAAGGAGGCCCAGGCTGGGTCTGCCAGGGCACTGGGGAGGCTGGGAGAAATCTCCATTGTGGGAGTTTCTGGGAGGGTTCCTGACTGGCCGCTTGGGTTTCTGGGGCCTGGGAACTGCCCAGGAGGGCTGCGCTGGTGGTCAGCAGGCTCTCTCCAACCGTGCTGCTTCTTCTCAGTTCCTGGGGATGCTGCTGACGCTCCTGTACATCACCCGAGTAGAGGATATCATCATGCAATATTCTGTCACTGATGGGCTTCTGGGGCCGGATGCCAAATTCAGTGCGGAGTCAGCAGGCACAGGATGGTGCTTGTGTTACCCCAGTTAGAGCTGGGGCCAGGAACAGCGCTCCAGCAGGATCTGACTGGATGGCACCTCTCAGTCCACTGGTCAGGGCTGGACAGGACAGCAGCAGCCCCTGTGCCCAGCGGGCATGTGTCTGTGTGCAGCATCCCCACGACTGCACACACCGGATTCTGAGCCCACACTGCTGGGCCCGGAGAGCAAGGTCTCCCTGCTCCAGGTCTGGACCATGAGGGAAAGAGGAACTCAGCGCTCAGCTCGGGGCCCATTGTATTTCTGGCAGTGCCTTGGCCTGTGGTCATTATGCCCCTTCAAGGACAGTTTTGCATTGATTTGTAAGTAGGGAGAGACAAATGGCCATGCCCCGGATGCCAAGTCAGGCCATTTCTCAGCCTTCCAGGTGCCTTTAGCCCCCTGCAAGGGCTGCCGCTTTGCTGATCTGTTTTCTACGTGATTTTGTAACTTTCATGTTTTGTACAGAGTTAACAGGAGTTTCTGGCATTTCCCCACTTTTGCTCCAAGTCAGTTCATTAATCAAACAATAAAGACATGACTTTTTTTTTTTTTTGTCTTTCATTGGTTCTGTTTTGGTGGGGAGGAGATGAGGCAGGCCAAGACCTGGACTTGGAAGCCCCTTGTTGGTGCAAGGATTGAAGGAAGATCATCTTGGGGTTAAGATTTGGTAGTTTGGGACACACAGGCCAGGGAACATCTTAGAGGGGAAGGCAGAGAAGATGAATACACCTATTTTACAGATTGGGAAACTGAGGCTGAGTGATATATGGGATGAGGTCCTATGATGGCAAAGCAGATAGCCAAAGGTCTGGGAAGGAGCAGTGCCTGCAAATCCACCTGTGCCCTTACAAATTGACTGCAAAAGCTAAGCTTCTTGTACCCTGGGGCTTGGTGCTGATCGCCCCCTGCTGGAGTAGGTAGGGATTACATGGATCAGTCCACCCAAATTGCCCTTCTGGAGTCTGGGATTGTAGTGAAGTTCTTAGTAGCCAGGGCAGTAGAATTAAAACAGCAAGCATCTCACACCTGCAGAATTAAACTAAGGATGTAAACTGTCCCTAACACTCAGAAGTTAAGTGGTTGGGCACTTGATCTGACCTCGTACAGGCCTGGTGTGCTGTGAGAAAGGGCAGGAGTAGGGTTTTTTTGTAGTTGTAGTTTTGATTTTGAGAGGGAGGGAGAGGATCAAGTTTATTTTTTCATCTGGTCCTTGTTGCTCTGACACTTAGTTGTGTATGTGGTGCTTGGGTTCGAACCCAGGTCCTCACACATGCCAGGCAAGTGCTCTACCACTGAGCCACTGCTCCAGCCCAGAGTAGGTTTTTTAAAAGGATCAAACACCGCCACAAAAAAGCAAAGATATCAGAGCATACTTTGTGCTGGGAACTTCTCTAAACATTTTACAAACACTGACTCCTTCAATCCTCATGACTGTGGTGATTTTTTAAATTGAGTTGTGCAATCATAAATGCATATAAAGTAACAATATGGTGTGCATTTGGTCCTCATCCAGAATCACCCCCATATCGCCTACACCCCAGTCTCTTGAGTCTTCTATATTTCCCCCTGTAACAGATGTAAATGTCCGTATGTGTATGTATGTGTGTGTGTGTGTATATATATATATATATATATATATATATATGATAGTGAATTTCCCAGAAGTAAAATCTTGCATAAGTATTATTTGGCTGGGGCTGTGTGGTAAAGAGTGTGCTACATTGTTGATTGTTTCCCTAGATCCCTCCCTATCTTCCCTCTCTCCCCTGGCAACTCTTACTGCCTTGTTTTGTTGACTGGTGCAACTGAGCAGAGTGGTGACTTAACTTGCCCAGGCCTGTGACTGGCCATGTGGCCTCTGCTGACTCTGTAGCTCACGTGTACTGGCTTCTAGGCCAGATGTCGCTGGACCGCAAGTGCCGTGACTCCCGCAAGGTAACCATGGCAGTCATTGCTGATTCTGAACCCCATTTTAATCTGGACACAAGGCCAGGCCAGGTTCTGGCTGTTCTCTGAGGGTTTTCTCTCTGCCCACAGGAGAGAGGTTGGCTCCCTTTGGGGGCAGCAAGATGGCCGAGGCAATGAAGGGAACTTGAGATTGCTCTGAGTCTGCTTGCAAAAGTCATGTTACAGGGCTGGAGTGGTCTTCCAGTGGTTAGAGCACTTGCCTGGCATGCACAAGGACCCAGGTTCAAACCCCAGCACTACATACACAACCAAGTGCCAGAGAAACTAAATAAATTAAAATTAATTCTATTTCCCTCTCTTAAAAAAATTCCAAAAGCAATATTCTTTAAACTTTTTTTATCAGTTTATTGATTCTTGGAAAAATAAACTGCCCATGTTTAAAGTGACAAATTGAGGTGTCCATGAAACCATCAACACAGTCTAGATAATGACCATGTCCACCACCCTAAAAGACTTCCTCTTGTCCCTTTGTAATCCATTATTGTCCTCCCCAGCTTTGCCTACCCTATCTCCAGAAAATCAGCATCTACTTTCTCTATTTTGTTTTTTAAAGAGAGAAGGACAGTGAGAGAGAGAGAATCAATTTTTATTGAGTTTTTCACATGACTTTCATTGCTCTGACACTCAGTTGTGTACATGGGTGCTGGGTTTGAACCGTGTACTTGTGCATGCCAGGCAAGCGCTGTAACCACTGAGCCACTGCTCCAGCTTCATTTTTTTTTTTTAAGAGAGAGGGACAGTGAGAGAGAGAGAGAGAGAATGAATTTTATTTAGTTTTTCATGTGGCCTTCACTGCTCTGAAACTCATTGTGTACATGGTGCTGGGGTTCGAACTCGCATATTTGCACATGCCAGGCAAGCGCTGTACCCGATGAGCCACATCTCCAGCCCCTACTTTTTCTATTAAAAAGCGGATTCATATAGTATGTGTTTTGATCTGACTTCTTTTTAAAAAAAAACATTTTTTTTAAAGAGAGAGGGACAGTGAGAGAGACAGAGAAAGAGAGAAACAACTTTATTTAGTTTTTCACATGGCCTTCGTTGCTCCAACACTCAGTTGTGTACATGGTGCTGGGTTTTGAACCTGGGTCCTCGTGCTTGCCAGGCAAGCACCGAAACTGCTGAGCCACCGCTCCAGCTCCAAAAAACATTTTTTTTTTTTTTAAGAAAGAGGGGACAGAGATAGAGAAAGAGAGAAGCAATTTTTATTTAGTTTTTCATGTGGCTTTCATTCCTCGGGCACTTCATAGTGTATGCTGCGATTCAAACTCACCTACTCGCGCACACTGGGCAAGCGCTGTAACCGCTGAGCCACTGCCCCAGCCCCTGAACTGACTTCTTTCATTTGACATGATTGTCTTGAGATTCATTTGTTTTGTAGCATATGCCGGTAGTTCCTTCTTTTGGTTGAGTAGTGTTCCATTGAATGGAGTTAATTCAGTCACCAACTGAGAAGCTGTGTTGCTTGCAGCTATACTATTATTACTGTTGAGCATCTGTGTACATGTCTTTATGAAAGCGTGCCTTTGTTTCTCTTCAATAACTACCTGGGCATGGAATGGCTGGATCGCACAGTAAGCGTATGTTGCTTTAAAGAACTGCCAAACTACTTTCCAACAGAACTGCGTGATTTGATGTCCCCACTCGCAGCTCATCAGTTGCTCTGCACCCTTACTAGCGTTCAGCAGCATCGTTCTGGTAGGTCCGTGGTGACTTCGCATTGAGGTATGGAATTGCATTTCCTTAACAATCGTGTTGAATGTCTTTTCATGGGCTTATTTGCCATCCACATGGTTTCTTTGGTGAAGCATCTATTGAAAGCCTTTTAAAAAATTGGTTTGCTGGGCTGGAGCGGTGGCTCAGCGGTTTCGGCGCTTGCCTGGCAAGCACGAGGACCCGGGTTCAAACCCCAGCACCACGTACACGGTAACTGAGTGTTGGAGCAACTAAGGCCATGTGAAAAACCTCAATAAAGTTGTTCCTCACTTTCTCTGTCTCTCTCACTGTCCCTCTCTCAAAAAAAAAAAAATTGGTTTGCGCTGGACATGATGGCTCACGCTTGTAATCCCAGCTGGTCAGGAGGCTGAAGCAGGAGGATCTCAAGTTGAAAGCCAGCCTCAGAAAAATTAGCAAGGCCCTAAGCAACTAAGCAAGACTCCATCTCAAAATAAAAATGAAAAAGGACTGGGGATGTGGCTCAGTGGTTAAGTGTCCTTGGGTTCAAACCCTGGTACCAAAAAAGAAAAAAAATCGGTTTGTTATTGTATTGTTTAGTTATGAGAATTCTTTATATATTCTGGATGGAAGTTCTTTATCAAATATATATGATTTGCAAACATTTTCTCCCAGTTTGTGGCTTGTTTTTCCATTTTCTTCGTGATGTTTTTCGAAAAGCAGAAGTTATTTTTTGTTTTCGTTTTTGTTTTATTGGCAGGAGCGGGTTCTGGGGTTTGAGCTCAGGGGTGCTCTGTCACTAAGCTGCATCCCCAGACCCTTTTTATTTTGTATTTTGAGACAGGGTCTCACTAAATTGCCCAGGCTGACCTCGAACTTGCAATCTTCCCTCCTCAGACTCCTGAGTTGCTGGGATTACAGATGTATGTCACTATGCCCAGAAAAACAAAACAAAACAAAACAAAACCCAGAAGTTTTAAATTTGATGAAATCCGATTTTTCACTCTCAGGCATCATGCTTTTGGTGATGTAGCTAAGAAATCTTTGCTTGATCCAAGGTTGTAGAGGTTTTCTCCTATATTTTCTTTTTGAAGTTTTATGGTTTTGTTATAATTAGACTATCATGTTTAAGTCAATGATCCATTTTGAGTTTATTTTTTGTATGGTGCAAAGTTTGGATCAAAGTTAACCTATTTTGTAAATGAATATTTAATTGCTCCAGGGGGATCTGTTGAATTGCTTTTATGCCTTTGTTAAAAAATTGTTTCTCTAAAAAAAAAGATTGTCCTGGGGCTGGAGCTGTGGCTCAGCGGTTGTGGCGCTTGCCTGGCATGCATGAGGACCTGAGTTCAAACCCCAGCACCACCTACACAATGAAGTCTCAGAACAACAAAGGCACGTGAAATAAAACTGATTCTCTCTTTAACAAACAAACAAAAACAAGTTTGATAAAATTCACCAGTGAAGATACCTGGACCTGGAGTTTACTTTGAAGGAAGACTTTCTAACTATTAGTGCAATTTTGTTTTTTTTTTTTTTTAGTGATATAATAAAGCTATCCAGGTTCTTAATTTCTTTTTAAGAGCTTTGGTAATTTTGTCCTTCAAGGAATTTATCCATTTCCTTATCCTGGAATCTGCAGTGATTTCATTTGTCATATTCCTGACATTGGTAATTTGTCTCTGTTCTCTTTTCCCTGATGAGTCTGGCTAGGAGTGCATCAATTTTATTGATCTCCTCAAAGAACCAGCTGGATCATTCTCAAGAGTCTATAAACAAGCTATGATTACTCCTTCTTAAAACTAACCAGCAAGCAAACCTCTCTGGATTGTTATCAGCCCCTCCAGCCACCCGCAGATCTCTCCCTCCCTCCATGGCAAGCACTTTGAAAGGGCTCTGTATTCTGTCTCTGGACTTCCCTCTACCCCCATTCACTCTTTTTTCTTTTTTTTAAAAGAGAGAATCAATTTTGTTTATTTTTTTTCCTTTGATTTTTGTTTTTCCAACACTTAGTTGTGTATGTGGTGCTGGGGATCAAACCTGGGTCCTCGTGCGTGCCAGGCAAGTGCTCTACCCCTGAGCCACCTCTCCAGCATCTCATCCACGCCATTCACTCTTGAACCTTCCTAATTAGATTCTTGTCCCCACAGTGCTTCCCAAATCATCCTTATGAAGATCACCAGTGGCATGCACCTTGCTAAACCCAGTGTCCGCTTGGCCTTTCTTACATCCTGGACTCGTCTGCAGCTTGGCCTGCTGCTCACGTTCTCCTCTCTGAGAGCATGGTCTCCTCGTCTGCCAGGACACCAGCCTACTTGTGGGGCCACTCCTGAGTCTCAGTCTTTGGTTCCTCCTCCCCAGCCTTTCAGCATTTGAGGGCATCCTCTGTCTTTTCTGTCTTCTCTCTCACCCTTGGTGACGTCATCCAGCCTGGTGGTTTTGAAAAGCATCTCTTGGGGGCTGGAGCGGTGGCTTAGCAGTTATGGTGCTTACCTGGCATGTGCAAGTACGCGAGTTCAAACCCCAGCACCACGTGCACAGCAAAGTCTTGGAGCAGCGAAAGCCATTTGAAAAACTAAAAAAAAATTGATTCTCTCTGTCTCTCTCTCTTTAAAAAAAAAAACAAAACAGTGTTTTACGCAAACAGGGGGATCGTTGCCTAGGATACCTGTAGGTGTAGGGTGGGGGACAGGGAGTGGGGAGTGCTTAGGAAGGATATCTAGGAGACTGGAGGGAGGGAATATGGGGAGACCATCTCAGAAGGAGATCTCTGACCTCCACGAGATATCCATTTAACTCAGGGGTTCTTCTGTGGGGAAACAGAATCACGGGGAACCCAAGGGGGGCATCCATGACATGGCATCAGCCTTGGATAACTATGTAAATCTACATTTGTTCTTGATTGTTTGACAATTATTCCCCCTCAATTGTAACTCCATATTCATCTAAAAAAAAAAAAAATTAGACCAGATCAGTGCACTCCCTCTTTCTCTCTCTCTCCCCTCCCCCTCATTTCTCAACCCCCTCCAGTGGTTTCTTATCTCACTCAGGGTGAAAGCTTAAGTCTTTACCATGTCTGGCACCTCTGTAAAATCCCTGGCACTCCCTGCTCCACCATATTGGCTTCCTTGAAGGCTCTATGCTTTGATGTGTGCTGTTTCTCCGTTTCAAGTTGTTTTTTCATTTTGGGGTTTTTTTCTTTTCTTTTTCTTTTTCCAAGTACTGTATTGACTTTTCCACTGAGTGACATCCCCAGCCTTTTAAAACATTTTGTTGGGCTGGAGCAGTGGCTCAGTGGTTTCAGTGTTTGTTTGGCATGCACAAGAACCTGGGTTCAAACCCCAGCACCACGTACACAACAAAGTGTCTGAGCAATAAAAGTCATATGAAAAACTAATAAAATTGATTCTCCTTTTCTCTCTCTCACTGACCCTCTCTCTTTAAAAATTTTTTTTTGTTGTTGTTGGGGCTGGAGCAGTGGCTCAGTGGTTATGGTGCTTGCCTGCATATGCAAGGACATGGGTTTGAATCCCAGCACCACATACACAATGAAGTGTCAGAGCAGCGAAAGTCACATGAAAAACTAAATAAAATTGATTCTCTCTTTTTCTCTCTCACTGTCCCTCTCTCTCTTTAAAAAAATAAATGAATAAACATTTTTGTTTTGAGAGAGTCTCATTAAGTAGCTGAGGCCAGCCTCAAACTTTAGGTCCTCCTGTCTCAGCCTCCTGAGTAGCTGGGATTTCAGGCATGTGCCACTGCACCTGGCCTCAGCCTAGAGTTCTATGGTGTCAGGGCTGACTCTCAATTTTATCTGACCATTATTATCTTTCGGTGGGACTATCCTTGGCCACCCTCAGCAACACTGTAGTCTCCTTCCCTAATTTATTGTGCTCCTTCCGGCCTTATTTCTCTTAGCATTGTATAAGCTTCTATAGGCCTTGCTTATCTTGTGTTGTTTTTTTTTTTTTTTTTGTCTCCACTACTAGTACAATAGCTCCTGTGAGGTGGGAGTGTTTGTATATGTTGGTCACCACTTATCTGAAAGCTGATCTGAGACAAATGCTTCATACAGGTGATTTATCTGGGATGGTATCCCAGGGAGCTGGAGTGAGGGACAAGAGGAAATGAAGCCAGGAAGGACAAGAGTAAAGTCGGAGTGCATTACTGTGTCAGCCTCTGCAGGGCGTTGCTTACTCCCTCGGGGCCCCTGGAAAGGCTCAGGAGATGGGAATGAACTGTCACCCAGAGGATGAAAGAGGGGAGACATTGCTCCATCAGCTGCCGTTTGTCAAGAGTCTGTCCACATGGTCTATATCTGTAGTCTCAGCTACTTGGGAGGCTGAGGCAGGAGGATGGCTTCAGCCCAGAAGCTGGGGCCAACTTGGGCAATACAGCAAGACTCAGGTCCTAAAGTGGGTACGGCCACAGCCGTTAGCTCCCCTGCACCGGAGGTTGCACATGCACGAGTACCAAGCTGGTTACTGCGCATTTCAAGTCACACTTCAGAGGAGCCCCAGGGCAGGAAGAGAGAGGTATGGGGTAGGCTGAAGATGAGGCAGACTCTGATCCTGCTCAGTGAGCTGGATCCTGCAGCCCTGGATGGAATAGGACATGGGGCCAAAAGGCTTTGGAAAGGAGCCCAGAGGTATCTGAATCCCACTGCATCCCTACACCTAGCCCAGTGCCTGACATGGTTATGGATCAGAGTTGAATGACGGAAAAGGGTGAATGAGGATGGCCTGGGGAGATAATGCTGCCTGGGGGAAATAAGTCCTGAGTAGCCCCTGATAGCTGGGATGGCTACTTTGTCCCAGATGGGTGATGGGCGGACTGGACCAATGCTCAAAGCTTGGACTCCATGTGGTGCTGGGGCTGTGCAGGGACCCTGGGTGACCTCTCTGTGCGATCCCACGGTCAGTCAGGTGACACCTGCTCCCTTTCCAAGCATAGTGTGCGCATTGGCTCTGTGATCATCTATTTTCACCCATAATGGTCCATAATCACTGTATTCCAGGAAAGGGACCCGGGGGGCAGAGGGATGTGGAATGTGCCCAGGTCCCCATCTGGTGAGTGGTACCTTCACGATTTGGACACACGTCTCATTGCGATGCTTTTCTTCCCCCACGCTTTACCTGTCTGGCAGCCTCACCTGAGCCCTGCTCCCGCCAGCAGATTTTCAGACTGACCCAGTTCATTCTTTTCTCACATGGCTCATTTCGCCATAAAAGATCCAGCTCCCCAGATTTCCTAGCCCCATCCCCTCTGATTCTCACTTCAAATACATGTGAGGAGGTTCTTATTTTGAGCACAACCATTTTGCAAATGTGGGAAACTGAGGCCAGACTAGTTTAGTAAGTTGTATACCAATGGGCTCTGCCAACAATCCCGGGTTCTTTTGAGCCTTTGTCTTGGCTGCGGGGGTTTTGGATGCACTCAAAACCATAACCGTGGGGCTGCTGTCTCTGGCATGATTCCCTTACTCCCCACAGCCGTGGGCCCTTGGAGCGAGACCCAGCTGCAGTTCTGAGAGCCTCGGAGGGCAGAAGGCCACTAGATGGCACTACCTGCCCATGCTCAGAGCCCAGCACGCAGCAACTCCTACCCCAGAGCCTAAGCCCTGTAGGGGCAGAGAGTGTGCCCCCACCCCCAGCCCAAAAGAGGTGACAGAGCCCAAGAGCACTACAGTACCTGGGTGCATACATAGTAGATGCTTAACAAATGTTTGTTGAATGGACGGATCGTGAAGCAGACATGGATGAAAATTTTCAAGCCCATTTTATAGCCTAGGAAACTGAAGCTGGACATGAACAATAGTAATAGGTGACACTATAGGCTATTTTTAGGTCACTAAGTCCCAGACATGTGCTTGGCACACTTTATTCTTCATTCTTGTCTTGGGGGAAATGAGGCAGATGCTGCAGTTTTCCCATTTTGTAGGTGAGACCTAGGGGCGCAGAGCAGGTGACTTGCTCCATACAGTTAGGGGAATAAGCAGGACCCAGGTCCTGAATCACTCTGCCTGCAACTGAGTGACACAGGGGATTGAGACCACCTATTGGTCCAGTGCTACCTCCTTGCCCCGCCCCTAATAGGACCCCAGGTGAAGTCCCCACTCCCTGCCCAGCCAGCACAGCTTAGTCCTGGATGTCACTGGTCAGCAGAAGGCCTCCTCCTTTAGGTAGCAAAGGAAAAGGATGCAAGGCCTGAGCGACACAGAACAGTCAAGAAGGGCCACGGGAGTCTCGCCCGAGTGACAGACGCTCACTGCCTCTGCAGACACATTCCCCCAGAACAAAGGAGTCAGAGGCAATGATCAAAGTTGTTGCAGAAGTGGACCTTTGATTGGGAAAAGAAGAAGACCCAGTGAAGTAAAAAAGGTGTGAATCCTGTCGCAGTTCTCCCCAACTTTCTCCAGTGCTATAGAGAAAGTCATGGTGTGAGAGTTCCCTGGGTAAAGGGAGCTGGCAGGCAACCCAGGTCCTGGGCTTTGGCCTTTAGAATCTCAACTGCTTGAGATCATCAGTGAGCCCTGGAGACACACACTGGGGCCTGGGAGATGGCCATGAGAATGCCCATTGCAATGCTGCGGGGAGAATGGAAAATGCCCCAAGTGCTTGCAGAGTGAGTGAGTAGCTACATGGCAGTAAGTTCCTGCTGGGGAACATTATATAGCACTGTAAAAGAAGGAACTAAAGCGTTCTGCATCAGCACTCAGTAACGCAGAGTGAGTGGAAAAATAAAATGATATCCAGAATATAATGTCATATGTATAAATTTTAAAATGACATATTGCCTATGAATGTTTCTATAAGAAGGAGAGGGATAAAAATAAGGACTGTGTGGGCTGCAGCTATGGCTTGGCAGTTACGGTGCTTGCCTGGCAGGTGCAAGTACACGGGTTCAAACCCCAGCACCCACGTACGCAACTAAGTGTCAGAGCAACGAAAGCCATGTGAAAAACTCAATAAAAATTGATTTTCTCTCCCTCCCTCCCTCTCTCTCTCTCTCTCTCACTGTCCTTCACTTAAAAAAAAATAAAAGGACTGTGTGCTACTTGGCTTTCCATTGCTGCAACCAAGATATCCAACAAGAACAACTTAGAGGAGAGACTTGTTTTGGCTCGTGGTTTCCGAGGTTTGAGTCGGAGGTCAGTCGTCAGTTCTATTTCTTTGAGCCTGAGGTGAACATCATGGTGGAAGGGTACGCTGGGGAAATCTACTCACGGCAGCTGGGAGAGAAGATGAGCCCTTCCAGGCCAGGCCTCAGTGACCAATTTCTTCCAATCACGTCCCACCTCCCAGAAGTCCATCCAGCAATCAGAGGATTAATCCACCAAGTGGGTAATCCACTGACGAAGTCATGATCCAGTCATTGCCTGAAAGTCCCACCTCCGGACCTTGCTAAACGGAAGCTCTCTTTTTACTAAAAAAACCGACTCCCATTTTATCCTCCCCTGCACGGTACAGCCCAGGAGCCACTATTTCTTCCGTCGTTATGAATTTGTCCAATCTAGGTAACTCCAACAAATGGAATCCTATGCTATTCGTCCTTCTGCGTATAGTTTGTTCCACTAGCATGATGGTTTCGAGGCCCGTCCACCATTCTTTTCTAAGGGTGAATGGTATTCAAAGTATAGATGTAAACACCACTTTGTGTTTATTCATTCCTCCGTGGTGGGCATCTAGGTTGCTTCCACCTTTTGGCTATTGTAAGTAATGCTGCTGTAGACATTAGGCCACAAGTCCTCTGCCCCTTCTTTCAGCTCTCCTGGGTTTAAACTCAGAAGTGGCATTGCTGGATCATGTAGCTCTAGGTTTAGCTTTTTCTAATTAATATTATTCTTAAGAGTTGAGGACTAGAGTGGTGGCTCAGTGGTTGCAGCACTTGCCTGGCATGTGCAAGGATGCAGGTTCAAATCCCAGTACCGCGTACACAATGAAGTGTCAGAGCAACAAAGGCTACATGAAAAACTGAATAAAATTGATTCTTTAAAGAAAAGAAGTAGTTTCACAATCATAAATGCGTATAAAATAACAACATGGTGTGCATTTTATCATAAACCATAGTTACCCCCATATTGCCCACACCCCAGTCTCTTGATTCTTCTATATTATGCCCCTAATAAATATAATTAACTATATGTATACATGTATAAGATTGTGAATTTTACAGAATTAAATGATTGCGTACACAGTATTTGACTTCTCAGGGGGGTAGAGAGTGTGCTACATTGTTGATTGTCTCCCCACATTCCTCCCTATCCTCCCTCCCTCCCCTCCCCCTGCCTCTCCCCCTCCACCCCCTTACATGACTACAGTTCCCCTAGGCTATGTGTTGCTGGGCCTTTGCCGGTCTAATACATGTGTTTCACTACCTTTCACCCAAGCCTGGGATTTGCTCCAGTCTCCACGAACGAGGGACACCATTTGGCCCTTCACTCCCTGGGTTTGGCTGACTTTACTCAGCATGATTTCTTCCATTGCCATCCATTTACCTTCAAAGGCCGCAATATCATTGTTTCTAATACCTGAGTAGAACTCCATTGCATATATATATACCAGAGCTTTTATTTTTTTATTTTTTATTAGATGGATATAGAGATACACTTGAGGGGGAAACATTATCAAATATTCAAGAGCCGATGTATATATACTTAGTTATCCAGGGCTAATGGCAAATCATGGATGCCCAGCTTGGGTTTCCCCTGTTGCTGTTTCCCCCAGAAGAACTCCTGTGTTAAATGGGTAGCTCGTGGAGGAATGACATCTGCTTCTGAGATGGTTCCCCCATATTCCCACTCTCCAGTCTCCTAGGAGTTCTTCCTACACCCTATCCCCTCCTCCTCCCCCTCCCTATGCCTCCTAGTAACCTAGGGAGCCTTCCCCCTATTGTGTTGCGAATCATACAATTTGAAGTTATTGTTAGCTTAGCCGGCTAACCTACTGCTTCCCCAAGTATTCTAGCTTCTACAGATGATAAATACCATTCGGCCCTTGAGTCTCTGAGATTGGGATACTTCACTGAGCATAATTCCTTCTATCTCCATCCATTTGGCTGCAAAAGCCATAATATCGTTTTCTCTAATGGCCGAGTAGTATTCCATGGTATATATGTACCAAAGTTTTTGTATCCACTCATTGAGTGAGGGGCATCTGGGTTGATTCTATAATCTAGCTATAGTAAATTGAGCTGCTATAAACATTGATGAAGCCACATCTCTATAATATGCTGACTCTAACTCTTTTGGGAAAATACCCAGGAGTGGGATAGCTGGGTCCTAAGGTGGTTCCATCCTTAGTTTTTGAGGATTCTCCACACTGCTTTCCATAGTGGCTGAACCAGTTTGCAGTCCCACCAGTAGTGTAAAAGTGTTCCTCTTTTCCCACAGCCCCTCCAGCATCTGTTGTTTGCATTTTTCATTTTTGGCACTCTAACAGGAGTGAGGTGGTATCTCATAGAAGTTTTGATTTACATTTTCCTTATAGCTAATGATGTAGAGCATTTTCTCATATATTTGTGGGCTTTCTGGACTTCCACTGGAGAGAAGTTCCTTTTGAGTTCTTTAGCCCATTTATTGATTGGATTATTTGTGAGTTTGGAGTTTAGATTCTTTAGTTCCCTGTATATTCTGGATATTAGCCCTCTGTCTGAGGTGTAAAGGTTTTCTCCCATTCTGTAGGTTCTCTCTTGATGCTCTTGACTAGATCTTTGGCTGTGCAGAAACTTTTTAGTTTAATTGCATCCCATTCATTTATTCTTGATTTTACAGCTTGAGCCATGGGAGTTTTGTTAAGGAAGTAGCTGCCGACTCCTATATGCTGTAGTGTTGACCCTACTTCTTTTTCTAGTAAGTTTAAAGTTTATGCCAGAGCTTTTAGATCCACTCATCCAGTGAGGGGCATCTGGGTTGATTCCGTAATTTAGTTAGGTTTAGCTTTTTGAAGAATTGTCAAACTATTTTCTACAGTGATTGCACCATTTCACATTCTCATGAGCAATGTGCAAGAGTTTCAATTTTTCTGCCCAATACTTACGATTTCCCCTTTTTAAAGCAATAACTGTCCTAATAGGTATGAACTGGCCTTTTGTGGTTTTGATTTGCATTTCCCTAATGATTAGTGAGGTTGAGTATCTTATTATGTACTTATTGGCCACTTGTATATTTTCTTTGACAAAATGTCAGTTCAAGTCCTTTGGCCACTACTGAATCAGGTTGTTTTGTTGTTGTTGAGTTGTAGGAGTTCTTTATAGATTCTGAATATTAATCCCTTATCTGATATATGATTTGCAAATATGTTCTTACTTTTGGTGTTATCTTTCCATTCATTTCATGATGCCCTTTGATACACCGAAGTCTTTAATTTTGGTGAAGTCCATTTTTTTCTTTTATTACTTTTATTTCTTTTATTCTTTTATTTTCTTCTATCAGTGTTTTTGTTGTCATAACCAAGAAACCATCACCAAATCCAATGTCGTGAAGTTTTTCCTATGTTTTCTCCTTAGAGTTTTACAGTGTAAGCTGTTACATCTAGGTCTTTGATCCATTTTGAGTTTATTTTTGTGTATGACATGAAGTAAGAGTTTGACTTCACTCTTTTGCAAGTGGACATCCAGTTTTCCCAACACCATTTGTTGAAATGACTGTAATTTCCTCCCTGAGTGTTCTTGGCACCATTGTGGAAATCAATAGAGCACGTGACTCAGTTCCATTGGTGTAAATGCCCCTCCTTATGCCGGTACCACGCCATTTTGATTACTATAGGCCTGTAGTAAGCTTTAAAATCAGGAAGTATGAATTCTCCAAACTCTACCTTCTTTTTCAAGATTGTATGGATTATTTGGGGTCCAATTAAAAGTATATGAACTCTTCAGTATGTCAAAACAGAGGGAATATTTAAAGAAGGAAATCCACAACTAGATATATCCTGGTGAGTATCTTAAGTGCCAATGATGAAGAATTTAAGTAGAAAATAAAGGTTATCCACAAATTAACAAAATCAAGGTGGTCTCAAACCAGATGGCTCAGTATTAGGAGCTGTAGTTATATCGTGTCAATAGATCAATCATACCAACTCCTAAGAGGAAAACTCTTTCTTCATGAAGAATATGAAAGTTATATTAGTCACCTTCTGTTACTATAATAAACACCCAGAATAATCAACTTATGTAGAAAAAATACAATTTTATTGGCTCACAACTTAAAGTTAAGGCAGCACCTCATGGCAGGATCACAATTCCCATTAGGCATGCCCCTGGTGACATCTCTCTAGACCAAATCTCTTATAGATTCCATCACCTCTCAATAGTGCCTTCCTGGGGACCAAGCCTGTAACACATAGGCCTTTATAGGACATTCAAGATCTACACTGTAGCAACAGTGATAAACCTTTATGTGCCAAATTACACTATTCAGTTAAAAGAGAACAGCAAAAACTTCAAAGATACATATATAAATAGAATTTTAAAGAAAGTAACAAAAAGGGAAAAAAAAAGGAAAAGAAAAACCACAGAATGAGTGCTCTAAATAAAAGACCTTTACAATTTGAAAATTCAGTAGACAAAAAAAGAAAAACCAAGCAAACAAAAGGCAAGGAAATAGAGGATTTGAATAATGGAATAATTAAAATGTAAAGATCATATATAGACACATCTTATACGTGTGTATCTCACACAAAACTGTGAAACAATAATAAAAATCTTCTATGGACTTGATCACAAAGGATACTTTAATAAATTTCAAAAAGTAGAAATTTTTTAGGCCACGTTCACTTGTCTTAGTTCACTGAAATGATTATTCAACAACTAAAAGACTGTTTTCAAAAGGTTGTAACTAATTGAAAAAATAATAAGCACTTTCAAAATAGCCACAGTATCAAAGGGGGGAATCCAAATTGAAGTAGAAAATTACTAACAACAGAAGAAGAAATTGTTTTGAAACTTAGAAGATATATTTAAAATTCTTCAAAAGAGAAGATATACAGACTTAAAGATTTTTATTATTCAGAATTGAAGACAAAAATAGCTAAATATTCAATCTAAGGTAAATAATACAAGAAATAAGAGAAGAAAATAGTATAAGGAATTTCAAGAGACAAAAGTTGAAGTGATAAGAAGAGAATGAAAACATGGTGAAAATATCTTTAAAAGGTTAATAAGGGGCTGGAACGGTGGCTTGGTGGATACGGTGCTTGCCAGGCATGCGCAAGTACACTGGTTCAAACCCCAGCACCACGTACACAACTAAGTGTCAGAACAACGAAAGCCATGTGAAAAACTCAATAAAAATTGATTCTCTGTCTCTATTTCTGTCTCTCACTGTCCTTCTCTCTTTAAAAGAAAAAAATTAATAAAACCAAACTTTAGCTTTTATAAAAGGCAAAAAGTTAACTACTGATAAGCCTGATTATGGTTGGGAGAATAAGGAAGAAAGAGCTAAAATATGCAATATTGGGAACAAGAAACATGAGATGAAAACCATTATACACAATATGATGTGGAACTCTGAAAAACCAGAGAAATGACTGATTTTCGAGAAGAGTATAAATTAACAAAATGAATCCAAAAAGGAAAAGTAAACTTGCATTGGCCCATAAGCATAAGATTAATGTGTGATTAAAAATCTTTGACTTGGTACAACTCAATAATAAAATGACAACCCAAAGTTTAAAATCAACAATGATCTGAACAGACATTTCTCCAAGGAGAAATGTTCAAATGGTCAATAAGCATAAGAAAAGATGGTGTTTCATCTTTTTCTTAGGCCACCTGTGAAATGCAAATCAAAACCACTATGGAGGTTCCACTTCTCACTAAAGAGGGAGAAAAAGAGATCAGATAATAATAAGTGTTGACAAGCATAAAGAGTAACTGAGATGTCATACGTCGCTGGTGGCCACGGAAAATGATGCCGTCACTTTGAAAAACATGTGGCAGTTCTTTCTCAAGTAACTAAACATGCAGTTATCATGTGACCTGGCAGTTCTGTATCCAAGAGTAAGGAAAACATATGTCCACATGAGATTTGGTACATGTTTATGACAATATGATTTGTAATAGCCAAAAAGTAGAAGTGACCCAAAAGTCCGCCAATGAATGAATGGATCAATAAAATGTATTGCAGTGGAATGTTGATTGCCTATAAAAACTAATGAGATTCTGATACTTGCTATAACCTGGACAAACCTTTAAAATATTGTGCTAAATGAAACAAGTGAGTCTCACAAGACCACCTAATTTGTGATTTGATTTATATGAAGTGTCTAGGATGGGAATATCTGTGGGGACACGAAATAGATTAGTGGTTCCTTAGGACTAGGGATGGAGGTCGTGGAGGGGGAAGGAGGGACAGTTAAAGTAGAGGGTTTCTTTCTGAGGTGATGAAAACATTCTAAATAGATTGGAATGACAGCTGCACAGATCTATGGATATATTACAAAAACACTACATCATACATTTCGTTGGGTGGCTTACGTGAAATAGAAAACATTTCAGTAAAGCTGTTAAAAAACCTGTGACTTAGATGATTTACTGTTGATTGCAGTTGATAGGACTAATACATTAATAATAGCTGCTGTAATTTCCATCCTTAAATCTCTTAACAGAACAGAAGTTAATTTCAGACTCACATACAAGCAGGTATGTTTCATTGGTGGGAGGCCATTTCCTATGAGAATTTCAAGAACCTCTGCTCCTTCCATCTTGGGTCTCCATCACTGCCACCAGGTAATTTCCAAGTTCTTTGCAAAAGAACCAAGTGCAAGAAGGATGGAAAATTGGGAGGGTTTTATTGCCTGGAGGGGATCTGCCTCTACCCGCTTCCATTAGTGAGAACTTAGGTCATATGGTACCGAACAACAAGTGAGTCTGAGAAACGTAACCTGGAATGAGCCCAGGAGGAAAAAGGAATGCTGACTTCTACCCATGTTTTAAAGAATGGAAAATGTCCTTATTCAAACTATTCCAGATGTTTGGAAAGAATTGAAACCCAAATTTTAAAGCAAGCATGACCTTAATAACAAAACCTGATGAACAGGATACAAAAAAACTAGGTACCAATGCAAAAATTCTGAGTGCACACAGTTAAAGCTAGAAAATCGGTTAACATATGTGAAGGTAAATCAAGAGTTCTATCAATAAATAATAAAAATACTATTGACAAATTTCCACAGTGATCCCTAATGACAATTCTACTGCTTAAAGACTGGAGCAAATATAAAGTGCTCAGCATAGGATCAATAAAGATTAGATAAAGAGCTGACTAGGTACAAATGGGGCAAGAGGAAACAGAGCTAGGAAATCCAAGCAGGCAAATCACAATATTTTAGCGCTCTCTCTCTCTTTCTCTCTCTCTCTCTCTCTATATATATATATATATATATACATATATATATAAAATGGAGGTGGAGGGATTTTTTGAAAGAGAGAGGGAGAGAGGAAAAGAAAGAGAGGAGAGAATCAATTTTATTTATGTATCTTTCTAATCTTTGTTACTCCAACACTTAGTTGTGTATGTGGTGCTGGGGTTCAAACCTGGGCCCTTGTGCATGCCAGGCAAGCATTCAACCACTGAGCTACTGATACACCCACCACTGTCCTCCCCCTCTCCCTTGGAAACAGAGAGATAATAATAATAAATAATAATAATAATAATAAAAACTTTGAATCACATTTCTTTCTAAAAGTTCGGGAAAAATAGCTTCACATAAAAATAAACAGCTGGGTGTGGTGGTGCACACCTGTAATCCCAGTAACTTGGGCTGGTGAGTCAGGAGGATCCCAAGTTCAAGGACAGCCTCAGTATTTTAGGGAGACCCTGTCCCAAAATTAAAAAAAAATATCTGAGGATATAGCTCAAAGGTACAGCACCACTGGGTTCAATCCCTGGTACTGAAAAAATAAAAATAAAATAATCAAAAAAGATTGATGTCTGGATGTGAATGCTTAGCATGTGCAAAGCTGTAGCTAGGTTCAATCCCCAGTACTCCCCATCAACAGCAAAGACTAAGGTCAAATCTTAAAATGAGTATTAAAAAAAGAGGCATAGACAACAAAACATGCCAGAAAAGCATATCTAAATAGAAAATGTATAAAATTGTAATCTATTATCTCAAAGTGGTTAAAAAATAAAAAAGAATTGGCATGGAACATGAAAGATTAGAAAAATCAGAAATGCAGTGACAGAACTCCCAGAAATAATTTGAAATTAACAGAAAACCTCACTTCGAAAGTTAAGACTTTCGAAGGGGCTGGAGCGGTGGCTTTGCTGTTAACACTGCTTGCCCGGCATGCGCGAGTACACGGGTTCAAACCCCAGCACCCACGTGCACAACTAAGTGTCAGAGCAACGAAAGCCATGTGAAAAACTCAATAAAAACTGATTCTCTCTGTCTGTCTGACTCTCTCTTACTGTCCTTCTCACTTTAAAAAAAAATTTGAGAGTGAAACAGAAGGAACATGACAGTTAATGAACACAATAGATAATGCCTTTCGAGAAATAGAAGATAAAAAATGCTGCTTCCCCATGCATTCTAGCTTCCACACATGAGAGATACCATACGGCCCTTGAGTCTCTGAGATTGAGATACTTCACCTAGCGTAATTCTTTCCATCTCCATCCATTTGATCTCAAAAGCCATAATATTGTCTTCTCTAATGGCCGAGTAGTATTCCATTGTATACAAGTACCAAAGTTTTTGTACCCACTCATCGAGTGAGGGGCATCTGAGTTGGTTCCATAGTCTAGCTATAGTAAATTGAGCTGCTATAAACATTGATGAAGCCACATCACTATAATATGCTGATTCTAACTCTTTTGGGAAAATTCCCAGGAGTGGGATAGCTGGGTCATAAGGTGGTTCCGTCCTTAATTTTTTGAGGATTCTCCACACTGCTTTCCATAGTGGCTGAACCAGTTCGCAGTCCCACCAGCAGTGTGACAGTGTTCCTCTAGAAAGTAAGCTTTAAAATTAGTTTATCTCCTTTGAAGGACGACAGAGAAATAATTCATTGTCTTAAAACCTGATAAATAAAAGGATAGAATCAAGTATTTATACTGTGAATATGACCAGCGGCATGGATTAAACAAACCATAAATGAGAAGAACGCTGCTTTATAAAGTTATTCCAGCTGCTAAGTGGAATGGCAGGAGGGACTGGAGGAGTCCCATCTGCCTTGCGAGGGTTTGCTCTCTGGCACCTGCTCCCTGAGGCCCTGGCGCCATCTCTTTCTCTGCCTCCCAGCCCTCTCCTGTCTGACAGTGCTGGTACTCTGGAGCCACTCAGGAAACCCACCTTAGAGTGATGGGGACGTGGTCCGGAGTGAAACTTGGTGGGTGTGTGTCTTTGGGGCAGGGAGCCTGTTTCATCTGTCCTCCATCTAAAGTAAGCCTATATAGATTTCCCTCCCGCAGCCCCCAGGATCCCTGGGGCAAACCTGCGCCTGTCTATAAAACCCAGAGCCAGGAGAGCTCAGAAATGGCTATCACCGAGCACCTCAGAACCAGGGCTTACTTGGTAGGAGGGAAAACGCCAGAGGTCATTGAGTCCACCCCCCTGTTTCTCATCTAGCACAGAATAGAGGAAGCTGGCATCTTGGGAAAGAAAAGGATCTATCATCCCTGTCGCCCAACCCTGGGCCAAGGGGACTCAGTGGACTGGTTCCCCTGACATGTGACTGTTGCTTACTCTTTCTGACCCCAATCCCAGATCAACTGCAACCTCAACTAGAAAGGTTCTTGCCTCCGGCTGCAGAAGATCAAATAGGAGCGTGAGTGATTCCATGGGGACCTGACAAGACTCTGGCCCAGCAGCTGGCTGTCTTATGTCACTAGTGTTCACTGGCCATTCATTCAGATAGTACTTGCTGGCCATCTACTATGTGACAGACACTATGCTGGGCACTGATGGACAGGGATAAAGAAATGCTTCCTGTCCTTGCAGATCTCATAGCCTAACAAGACAGAGAGTTGGTAGAGTGGGTGGATTAGTCAGTCCAGGACACTATCACAAAATACCTCCAGCTGGCAGCTTAAACGACAGGCAGCTGTTCCTCACAGTTTGGAGGCTGGAGATCTGAGCGAGGTTGAACCAGGGCTCCCCTCCTGGCTTGCGGGGCCTGCCTTCTTGCTGCATCCGTGCGTGGTGGGGAAAGGAAACCCTAATGTCTCCTACAAGGATATTTATCCCTTCATGAGTGCCCTACCTTCATGACCTCATCTAAACCGAGTCACCTCCCAAAGGCCCCAGCCGCATTGAACTGGGGGCTAGGACATCCACATAGGAATTTGCAGGGGACACAAACGTTCATTGCATAATAGGAGAGGATTTGAAATACACCAAAGAGGGGTGCTCGACAGCATAAGGAAAGGCAGAATGGGGGCTGGAGAGAAAGAGGGAGAGGCAAGGACCCTGACTCCTGGCTTTTCTGAGTTCTGCAAAGGGCTGGCAGAGAAGCAGGAGGTCTGTTTGAAGCTCCAGACCCAGGCTCCTCTGCTTGCTGGCTGTAGTGAGCTCCAGCCATGTAGTGTCCCCCAGCCATGGGAGGATAGTGCACCACTTAGCCTAGATGAAGCACTCAATAATGTCAATCATTGTGATGATGTGATGACAGGTGGATTTCACTTGGGCCCGCAGGTGTCGGATGAGTGAGTGGAACAGAATGAAGAGGCTTGGCATCTCTGTCTTCGTGTTGTGACTGTCTCCTCCGCTGCCTGAATCTTTGGTCAGATTCTATTCAGCTCTGCATATAGATATGCCAATTACTTGAGAATTGTTTTGTCTGAAGGCTTAACTTGACCTAGACTTGCTTTGTCTCTCTCTCCCCCCACTTCATGGTGAAGACACCTACTAGCTAGCTGCCACCTACCAGCTGGAGTAAAGAAGAGGTGGCACCCGAGTTCCTGGAAGATCACTGATTCTCAGAAAAGGCATGACCGTTCCTCCCCTTCTTAGCCCATCTCCCTCCTTCATTATTCCTACCCCATGTCTAGAGCCCCTCAACCCCCTCACCCCCCTCACCCCCCTGCATGCAGAGAGATTGTGGCCAGGGGTTTGGCTGCTGCTGCTGCATGTCCAAGCGCCACAGCCTCTCCAGACAGCCGAATTAACTCACCTGCAGTCGCCTTCAGAATGAGCAAGAGAAGTGAATCACAGCGGAGCTTGGCACCATGCCACACTCCTTTTCCTGTTGAGCCCAGACCCCAAAGTCCATCACTGGAACACCTCACCTCAGGGGGTTTCACCTGGAGGCACCCCCACCTCTAGTGTGTAAAGTTGAGAAAAGAGTGACATGAATGTGTTCTGAATTCAGAAAGGAGCACCCAAGGCTGGCAGCTGGCAGAATGATGCTGGCATTTATAACTTCAGAGTGGGACGATGCATGGTGGTGCCTCATTGTGGGGTGTAGTGGCCGTGTCCCCAGGCAGAGGAGCAGAGGCCCCAGGTGCATTGTCCACAGGATTCTGAAGCTCCCCAGAATGATGGCAGAACTGGAGGGGGAGCAGGCAGAGGTCCGGGAGCCTCTGTCACCATTCCAAGTGGTCATCAGGATGTTGGTCACACAATGACCTTGACTGGGGCTGTTTATAAAGGAAACTGTATGCAGGCAGGGCTGGGAGGGGGGCTCCTGGTAGGCTGCAGGTTAGGAGTGGAAGGGGTGTAGATCAAGCGAAAGGCCCAGAGATTGCTGCTGTTGTCTGGTGATGAGAAAGCCCAGGAGGTGGGATTAGCTGGCTTCCGAGTTCCAAATGGCACCTTGGATGAAGTTTTGAATCCCAGCAGATATAGTGCCATGTTCACAGCTCCTGCTTCCAACTAAGACAGCACACTCCATCTTTTCTCAGGAAGGTCTTTCTTCTTCTGAGTTTCCACCTGTCTCCTGGTAACTTCCTGTACCAGTCCTGCAACTATGGGGAGTGAAGACCTTCTGTGTGCTGGTGGTCCGCCCTGCCCCAACTTGTCCCACAGATGGACAAGGAGGTCCCGTGAGGCCATAGTTTTGCAGTAACAGGTATATGTGTCTTCCTCTCCCAGTGGGCTGTGACCACAGTGCAGGATGTGGAGAACCCTCCTCTCCCCTCATTTTGAATGTTAATGTCATCCAAAATTGCTTTGCTTTTTGGGGGAGGGGTACTTGGAATTGAACCCCAGACACTTCACCACTGAGCTACATCCCTACTCCTTCTTAGTTTTTATTTTAGAGACAGATCTTGCTGAGTTGCTGAGGCTGGCCTCAAACTTGTGATTCTCCTGCTTCAGTCTTCCTAGTGGCTGGGATTACAGGTGTGTGCCACTGCACCTGGCCTGCACTTGCTTTTTAAGCAGTAAATCTAGCAATTAAGTCATAATAGGGGGGCTGGGGCGGTTGCTCAGTGGTTATGGTGCTTGCCTGGCATGTGTGAGGACCAGGGTTCAAACCCCAACACCACATACACAACTGTAAGAACAACGAAAAACAGATAAAAATAAAGAGGATTCTCTCTCTCTCCCTCTCTTTAAAAAAAAAGTCATAATTGGATTGAATTTTTTATTTTATATATGGAAACTAGAGAGGAAAATAAAAGGAATAATAAAGGGATCTCATGAAAGTAGAAAGGAAACCAATACAGTAGAGGAAGAGGATTGAGAGGGAGGGAGGGAAGTACTGGGGGATGAAATCAACCAAATTATGCTATGCCCATGGATGAATATAGCATAATAAATTCTACTTTTATGTATAATTATGATGCACTAATTAAAAAACAATAATAGAAGGAAGACCAGTAGAGGGAGGGTGGGGGAAGGAAGTGGGAGAGGACAAGGAGAGATACTGAGGAACGAGACTGACCACTGTGTTATGTGCGTATATAACTATGTCACAATGAATCCCATCAGTACATATAATTATAATGCACCAATAAGAACCATAAAAAGAAGATGTAGGCCTTTGGAATGAGACAGGCCTGGCTTGAAACTTTTCTTGGCCACGTATCAACTGTGCAACTTGGAGCAAGCATTAACTGCCTGGACCTTGGTTTCCACCCTGGCTACTGGCGGTGGGACAGAGGGATTTGTCTCTTCCTTTGAGAGAAGGCTTTCAAGGTTAGAGATCCACTGCCTCTCTACCCTAATTCCCCAAACTTTGCCCACAAGGTCGAGGGTGAAGGACTCTGGTAGATTTCTGAACACAGTGTGAGCCATTTCCTGCTATCTTCCCTTCCAGGTTAGGAACCAGGAGGGTCAAGATTGTGCACTGGTCTGTGGCTCAGTCTGGGCCTGGCTGGGCCCAAAACAACACTGACCTCTAAAGATAGACAGGGTACCCATCCTCCTGCTGCAGCGCCTGCCCTTTGCAGTCTCTCTTATCCTCTTTTCAGGTACCTTTAGAGTCTTGGAACTTCTATGGAACCTTCCATTTCCTTGGTGGAAATTCCCTTCCTCCCCATCTCCATGCTTTCCCATGTGCCCGCACTTGGAGGGATTTTTTTTTTTTTTTTAAGAGAGAGAGCGAAAGAGAGAATTAATTTTATTTAGTTTTTCATCTGGTTTTTGTTGCTCTGACATTTACTTGTGTTTGTGGTGCTGGGGTTCGAACCCAGGTCTTCGTGCGTGCCAGGCAAGCGCTAGAACAGCTGAGCCCACCACTCCATCCCCATGGAGAGATGTTCTTAAAATCAAATTCCTCCAGTGCCTATTTGCTAGGGGTGGGGTGGTGACATAGCAAACCAAATGGGCTTCCATCCATCTCAGAATCCAGCCACCCAGCTCCAGCCTCATCAGGGCCACTCCCAGGCTGGGCACCCTGGCAGGCAGGGCAGGCAGGAGGGGAAGAGGCTCATTGTCAGGGAAGACAGGCCCCAGCTGCCCAACTGGAGGCTGGGAGGCCTGAATAGCTTCACAGCTCTTGGCCCGACTGGCTGAATGGGGCTTCGCCCCTCCCTGGCGGTGGCCTGGAATAGATGACATTTTCATTGCAAGCTAACAAGGGGAGAAATCCAATTACCTCACAAAGGGGCTCCTGAAGAGGCCTTGCAGCCTAGAGAGGGAAAGAGGGGGAGAGGGAAAGAAGAAGGAACCGAAGTGTGTGTGTGTGTGTGTGTGTGTGTGTGTGTGTGTGTAGCAGGGGCTGGAGAAGAACAAAGCCCTCCACCCTTGGGGACATGGGGGTCTGCAGGATGCAGGCAGAGGGGTGAAAGCAGGGGGTGCTTTCAGTTCATTGCAGTGGGCAGTGGGTCTCCCTGGGAGTTGCAGGTCCTGGAGGGCCCCTCCCTCCAAAGTCACCTGAGCAGTCCAGCAGTCCCCAGAGCCTCAGATGCTGAGGACAGGTCCGCAGTCCACACTCAGCCACATCAGACCAGAGCGTCCCCACCTGACTCATCCAGCACCAGGCGTTCCACACTTTTTGCCTGTGCTACATCAACCTAAATGATTAATCCTTTTTCTTTACATTTAAATAAAGTATATTATTTAAGATTTGTGTTTAAAAAGAAAAATTTAGGGCTGGGGATGTAGCCTAACATGCAAGAGTTCCTGGGTTCAATCTCCAACACTTTTTTTAAAAAAAAGTTTATATCCTGGAGAAAAGAAGCTAAATCTAAACAGAAATCAAATTCGAATAACCCAGCATTGCCAAGCCTGAGCTGGCATTGGGTGGCCAAGGGCTCTGGAGTGCAGCTCTGGGGTAGGAGCTGTGCTGGTGGGGAAGGCTTATCAAATGTTTGCAACCCGGATTTCTTCCTGGAGGAAGAGGATTGGAAAGAGAACACCTCTCCCCACAGTGGTTCAAATAGCTGCACCAGGCAAGGCTGTGCCTGAGACCCTCTGCCTGGCCTCCAGGGCTGCGGGTGTCCTGGCTTCAAGGCCTGGCTGCCATTAACCTTGGTTGCCCAATCCTTTAGTGCCCCTTTTCCTCTTCAGGAAAATAAGGGCCAAGGGAGATCTACTGTGCTCTTGGAGACCTACTTTGTGGGATGGTCACGGGGCTCCCAGGTGGTGTGGGGTTTTGGGGGTTTGGGGTAATGAAGGCAGTCTCAGGGCCACTAGCAAGTCCAACTTCTCTCTCTGCGTGTCCTCTAGAGACCAAGGAGGAAGAGTGCAGACCCCCTCCAGGAAGAAATTAGCTTTGGCTTCCTCCAGCCAGCCAGAGCAAACAGGCCTTCAAAGGACAGCCTGCCAGGAGGCCACACAGAGAGCCCCTTTATGGCTCGCTGCCCATCCCTCTCCTGGCTCCTGGCTCCTCCTGCTAATTGAAATCTCCTGCCCAGAGGAAAGCCAGTGAGAGTCTCTGGAGGCACCAGGACCTGGAGGCTTTGCTGAGGAGGGCGGGATTTTTGAGATGCCCCAGGCAATGCCTTCTCCAAATGGGGACGTTGTCTGCTGCTTCTGTTCTATGGACGCTTTTTTTTTTTTTTTTTAATAAAAAGAGAGAGACAGTGAAGGGAGAGAGGGAGAGAGGGAGAAAGAATCAATTTTATTTAGTTTTTCATTGGCCTTCGTTGCTTCCTGTATCCTCCTGCATGCCAGGAAAGCGCTGTAACTGCTGAGCCACTGCTCCAGCCCCCTATGGAGGCTTTCTAGGGAAATTTGGCCCCAAAAAACGGTTAGGTTAGAGATTAAGTGGGAATAATTAAGGAGGGGCCCAGGTTGCTAGAGGCGTGGCTCAGGCGAAGCCCCACCCACTCAACCCCTTCAGGCACACTCTGGGCTTCCACTCCTCACTGCTCTGCAGTGACCCACTCCCCCCGCCATCCCTGCTCTCTGACTGGTAGGGAGGAAGAGACCAGGGAAGAGCACCTGTAACCCACACACACGGGCTGCCCGGGAATCCTTGGGAGGGGGGTGTCACCAGTCAGAGGCTTGGGGAGGGAGGCGGAAGGGGAGCTGTAAGATGAGGCTGCTCTGCACTGGCTCAGACAGTCCAGGTAGCTTGGAGAAGGAGTGATAAAAGCACCCCAGCATTTCCTGAACCCCAAGGATTAACTCCTTTAACCTTCAGCCTTCTTTGGAGACAGCTGAGCTTAGGTAACTTACTCAAGAATGCCAGCAAGGGGACTGGAACGGTGGCTGAGCAGTTGGCATGCACAAGGACCTGGGTTCAAACCCCAGCACCACATACACAACTAAGTGTCAGGGCAACAAAGGTTAGATGAAAATGAGATAAAGTTCATTTTTTTCTCTCACTCTCTCTCTTACAAAAAAAAAGAAAGAAAGAAAGAAGGAAAGGAAAGAATGTCAGCAAGTTGATGGCTGATGGCTGAGCTCACCCTGCGCTTCCTTGCTATCCATTGCTGGTCCCTCTTCTTCCTTACTTGTGGCATTTGGCTCTGGTGAAACCTCCCCCATGTTGAGACTCAGATTTCTTGGATTCTGGACATCACTCTGCCTGCCTTCTTCCTGCCTCTCCTTGGCATTCTGTGTCCTCCTTCCTGAACCCAGGGCCACTCTACCACTGGGCGAAATCCCCAGTCCTCTTTATATTTTTTTGAGGAAGGGACTGGATTGCTAAATTGTCTATGCTGGTCCTGAATTTGTGATCCTCCTGCTTCCACCTCCAGAATAGCTGGGATTACAGGCCTGCACCACTGGGCCTGCTCCGAGCTCCTTCCTATGGCCAAATTTGTTCACTCATCCCTGAACTGAGGCAGGGGGTGAAGAGCTTTGATTGACTAAATATGAGTCACATTTCCACCCCTGTGGCCTGGAAGGCGGGGCACATTGATGTGCAGCTCAAGCCATCATGCAGAATTGGAGAGGAGCTGTTGTCTAAACGAAAGTGGGTAATTGGGGGGCGTGGGGGGAGAATGCCACTACACCCGGGGTAGAGTGGAATTAGATCCCTGATCCCTGATTGTTTCCATTGCATCACACAGCCTTGTAGCTAGATGGTCAAACAGAAGCACACCCCTTGGAGCCTAGGGAGGGTCTGTTTAATTCCAAATGGCACAAGTCCTCGCGGTTGTAGAGGGACTATTCATGACAGAGCATTTCTTCAATCCTGAAGATTGGTTCTAGAGCCTGCTTCCAGTCCTATGAGAAGCCCCAAACTGGGCAGACGTACATCTTGCCATCAACGCTGGAGAATCGGACAAAATACATAAAACGACAGTTCTCTGGAAATAAGTAGCACAGGACTGTGATCTTGAAAACACTGAAACAAATGAGTTGAGCCCTGCAAGCAATAGCCTTGTGACGGCACGGGCACGGCACCGGGAAGGGAACCCAAACAGAGCTTGGTGGTCCTGCTGAGTTGAGAGGACAGAGAGCAGAGTTCAGAGGTTGAGGCAGTGAGGATGTACAGGGCAGAGTAGTGGAGAAGAGCAATCTTCTCAGAGAAAGTTCCAGAAATATGCACAAGGCTCTCTTGAGTCTTTGAACACACACACACACCTGTGCATGTGGCAAGTGAAATTCCAGGCTACTAAAAAATAAATAAACAAACAACAACAACAAAAAACCCTTCCAGGGAAAATTCTCAGGCGGGGCTGGAGCGGTGGCTCAGAGGTTACGGAGCTTGCCCGGCATGTGCAAGTACGTGAGTTCAAACCCCAGCACCTCGTACACAACGAGGTCTCAGAGCAACGAGAGCCACATGAAAAACTAAATAAAAATTCTCTCTCTCTCTCTCTCTCTCTCTCACTGTCCCTCTCTCTTAAAAAAAAAAAATTCTCAGGGCTGGAGCGGTAGCTCAGCAATTATAGTGCTTGCCTGGCATGTGCAAGGACGTGGGTCCAAACCCCAGCACCACACACACAACAAAATGTCACAGCAACGAAAGCCACATGAAAAACTAAACAAAATTGATTCTTTCTCTCTGTCTCTGTCTCTCTCTCTCTCTCTCTCTGTCCCTCTCCCTCTTTAAAAACAAAAAAGGCAATGAGAAGACACGGGAAAATGTCACTCATAATTAGAAGGAATAGTAGCCAATGGAAATGGGTATGCTGAAATAGCCGAGCTGATGGAATTAGTACTCAAAGACACCCAAATGGCTCTCACAAGCATGCTCCCGCTCAGTGACACAGAGGAAGACATGAATATAAAGAGGAAAGAAATGGAGGATAAAAAGGACCCAAATGGGACAACTAGGAGATGAAAAATACAATGTTTGAAATTTTCACTAGATAGCATGGTGTAAGATTTGACAGCAGACCAATGAGTTAAGCAAGCATATCGTAAGCCCTAGAGCCGCACTAAGAATAATAAAGAGGACAGCTACAAAGTCATCGGCACAGTTAAAATGGAGTCCTGACATTCCCTTCTGTGTGAAGCGAACCTGTTAGTGGGACACACCTGGCCTGTCTCTGCTGTCTCCCTCATTCTGCTCCAGGGAACAGTGAGTGACTTATCTGGTTGGTGAGGTTGCGGGAGCAAACTTGGGCAGCCCAGCCCTGTTCCTTGGGCATAGCTAGCTGCGGGCCATATGCAATTCTGCTCGGCCCTAGTGAGCAGGGGGGCTGGCGAAGGTGCGCTTTGCTTGTGACTGAGTAAATCTGCCTGATGCTAGGTTTCTGTGGTAGGAAACCCACGGGCACTCAGGCTGCAGAGCCAGGAGCTATGTTCTTCCTCTGCACCTGTGGTCACCAATGTCTAATTTGGTCTTTATCTGCCTTGCTTCCTTGTCTAATTTCTTAATTAGTTTTAACATCTGAATTTATGGGAATACAGGCTATGTAGGTCACTTTCCTAGCACCCTCGAGTCTCTGGGTTTGATCCACAGCACCAAAATTAAATAAACAAATAAAAATCAGTATTTCTCAAGATACTCCCCCTACCACATACCACAATGGGTGGCTTGCCATTAATTTCCAGATAGGGGAAGGTATCTAGCCCCTTGGGAGCCTGGGGACCTGGGATGAGGAGGGAGTGATGGTGGGGACTGAAATGTGCTGACCTCTGGGTTCACAGGGAACTGGAGGTATCTCAGGTGACCCTGTCAGGAAGCCAAGGCCTTAGTTTTCCTTCCCTCCTTTCCCTGTTCAGAATGTTCCATGCCTCCCCCCTGAACCCCTGAGCCAGGCAAGTTATGTTAAAGGCACAGGTCTGGGGCAGGAGTCCTGGATCCCAGCTGGGCCACTAAGTCACTAAGTGACCATACCAAGTTATGCTCCTCTCCCTTCTATATTCTAGCCTCATTTTCCCCATTGAAAAACAAAGGGATTATGCTTAGATAATACCTACTCGTGGATCCTTCCAGCCTTTAATGGGTTCTGCTTCTAGACCAGAGACTCCAGCCTAAGGCTGCATTCAGACTTCATTTGACCTAAGTTGCGTTTGACTTCTTTTTCCAATTGGTTGCAAACAATGGGAAGATTTCACCTACAAATCCAAATTTCCAGTTTTTCTTGAAAAATTCTAGGTCCCTATTGCTGCTTAGAAACAATGAGCTAACTGAGTGGCAGGTGGCTTCCCCTGATGGCCACTGTCTGCGCGTGGATTCTGCCTGCTTGTCCTGTGGCACTTTGTGCCAGGCTCTCT
Organism: Aplodontia rufa; assembly: GCA_004027875.1. Lineage (NCBI taxonomy): Eukaryota > Metazoa > Chordata > Mammalia > Rodentia > Aplodontiidae > Aplodontia > Aplodontia rufa. The sequence continues at coordinate 54,876 of PVKS010010971.1, forward strand.
GCACAGACAGCAGAGCAGCTGCGATTCGAACCCAGGTGCCTGGATTGCCAGGAAGGGTCATTTCTGCTATACTCTGTCACTCATCAGAGCCCCCAGACAGGACAGGGGAGAGGAGCAACAATACTACAGCATAGCCTGAGTTTACACCAAGGGAAGCTGGACTTGACAGGGTAGGGAGGGAGACACAGGGCTTCCTGGATTAAATGGGTTCCCTGCACTGAGCAGGAAACAGCAGAATCAGAAGGTCCCCCCGCATCTCCCCAAGTCCTCTTCCTCCTGCCCCCAACTGGCAGCTGAGCTAAGAGGCTGGAGCAGAAGCCCCTCCCCTACTGACAGCTTCACAGATCCCTCCCTGGCCCCCACGACACCGGTTAAATCATTGTCAGAGGCACAAGGTCAGGCACCAGCTGGCTGCCCCACGCAGAGGAGGCCAGTAGAGGTGTGAGGAGCCTGGGGGTCCAGGGAGCCCTGACCTTCCGTCTCCACAGCCTCAGGCCCACCTCCCCTGGGCCCTGGGGTTTCTGATTATACTCCATAGGGTTCCCAGCCTGAGATGTTGGGGAAGAATCTCAGCTTTGGTGACAACCTGTTCCAGGGAAGATTCCAGGGCTATGGGGTCAGAGGGACCTGTAGTTTAGTCCTGGCTGCCCACCAGCAGTTTGTTTTTTCCTTTTAGAGAGAGGGACAGTGAGAGAGAGAGAGAGAGAGAGAGAGAATGAATTTTATTTAGTTTTTCACGTGGCTGTCATTGCTCTGAAACTTTGTTGTGTACATGGCATGGCCCTGGGATTCGAACTCTCGTACTTGTGCATGCTGGGCAAGTGCCGTAACCGCTCAGCCACCGCTCCAGTCCCCCACCAGCAGTGTTAACCAAAGCAAATTACCGAATCCCCAGTGTCCACTTTTCACTTGTCAGTTGGGGAAAATGACAACCCCTCCCTCACAGAGATGTTCAAGAATGCCATGCTCCGGGGAGCATGGGGTGGTTGCCCTTGGTTGCCTTTCCATGAGTGCGGATTTTCTTTCCCTGCCCTTGGTCCCTAAGGATCTGATTCTGGGAGTTCCCCACTACACCACTGGCTCCGTGTCCTGTAGGCAGGAATGAGAATCTAGAAATGAGAGCATGAGAGACCACAACTTTCAAGATAGTAATTAGAAGATAGCTTCTGTGTTTTGATGGTTGATCCCTTAGGCTGATCACATGCAGCTCCCTCAGTGCCCACAGCCAGGTGAGTGACACAGGTGTGAAAGCTGAGGGGCAGAGTGGGCTGTGTAGCTCCTTGAGGTCACAGAGCTAAGGTGTGGGAGTCTGCCCTTATTGTTACTTCCGGTTTCACAGTGGAGCAAGGCTCTTCCTCTTGAAGACTCATCTAACATGGAAAATGGGGTGAAATGGGGTGGCCAAGCTAAAGGCAGGTCGGTCTATCCCATTCTCCCTCCTCCCCCGAGATGTGGGGCACTTCTTCCCCTCCACCCCAGGATACGTATACTGAATGGTCACATCCTTCCTCACTGCAAAGGGAGCAGATATTTCACTGCCTCCGGGAAGTCTTTCCTGAGTTACCTCCCCAAAAATATTTTCTTCTCTACCCTCACTCTTGGGCTGCTCTGTTACCCAGCAAACTCACCTTCCTAGCCCTGGGCTTCCTCACTTGCCTGGTCAGCAACTTGTCTCCCTGGTTCAGAGGCTGGACCTCAAACACCTGGCGGGCAGCAGCAGTGCTAGCCTGGCCTCAATGTCAACCTCCACCCACAGGCTGCCCTCTTCCTCCTGCCCCTCCTGCCCCAACCCAGGGAGGGCAATCTGCGGCACCAGTAGGCCCAGGTACAACCCTGTCACAGTATATATCAAAAGCCTTACTACGGAGCATGTCAGCTCCTGCCTAACAGCTCCATTTTGAGGACATTTTCCTAAAGAAATAATACAATGGTACACAGTCAGCCCTTTGTATCTGTGGTTTTGGCATCGAAGGATTCAACCAACCATGGATTGGAACTGTTCAAAAACAGAAACCACATGTATACCGAACCTGTATGAACTTTTAACTTGTCATGATTCTCTAGACTCTGCAATACAACAACTATTTACATAGCATTTACAATGTATTAGGTTTTATAAGTAATCTAGTGAGGATTTAAAGCATAATTAAATATGTATAATTATATGCAAATGCTATGCCATTTTATATAAGGGCCTTGAGCAACCAAAAATTTTTATTATTCACCAGGAGCTCCCAGAACCAATCCTCTGTGGATATGTATTAGCTTTGTGACCCCAAACAATTCCCTGACCCACTCCGCCCTTTATTTTTCTCATCTGCAAATGCAGAGGATGCCTATTTAAAAATGTTCTTATAGGGCTGGAGCAGTGGCTCAAAGGTTACCGCGCTTGCCTGGCATATGCGAGGATTTGGGTTCAAACCCCAGCACCATGTACACAACTAAGTGTCGGTACAATGAAAGCCATGTGAAAAACTCAATAAAATTGATTCTCTCTCTTTCTCTCTCTCACTGTCCCTCTCTCTTTTAAAAAAGTGTTCATATCAGTGTTAATTATATAGTGCAAAAATTGGTCACAACTAAGTTACAATAGGGAACTTTGGGTTAAATATATGATATAGTATCTTGATACACAGAATATATGTAGCAATTAAAATTATAAAATAAATCTTTGTTTCATTAGTAATGAATGATATTTATAATATATTAAGGACAAAAAGATTATAAGACAAAAATTATAGAGTGATCGCTCTCTTTTCCTATCAGTTTATGTGTGCACAGATAGGTAGGTAAACAGTGGTAACCACGGGGTGATAGGATTAAAAGGTGATTTAAAATATTTTGCTAATCTATATTCTTCTGCAGTGTGCTACTTGAGAAGTTGAAAACATAGGAAAGTCGTTTATTTTAAAGCTGGATGCCACAGGTTGGGCTCTGGGGCTTCTCTTAGGACACCTGTGGGAGATGGAGTAAGCCAGGTGAGGCCAGAGAAGGGTGGGCAGCAGAGGTGGCTTAGCTGGCTACAGTCCACTGCCTGCCTAATCCAAGCTCAGGTAGATGACATCAAGCTTGATTCTTGGCCTGGATCAGGCACTCAATCTCCACGAGGGACCTTGTCAGGCCAGGTGATTGTCCCACCCCAGCCTGCACCTGCTCCATTAATCTTCCCGTCCCAACCAGGCTGACAGAGCCCCTTCTGTCTGTTGACCTAAGGGGAAGGTGCAAGGGCCTGGGGAGGCTCTGCTCTGTACCTGCCGTTGCTCAGCAGCTGTGGCTGGAGCCCTCACAGGGGGCCAGGTTTGTCAGCCCTGATGGATGAGGAGCTGCAGGAAGGCTTCTCTCTCCTGCTGCTCTCTCCCCACCTCCCTGATCCAGGCTGTTCCCTGCAGCACCTAGTCCACTGGGAAGGACA